>JAHUXG010016664.1:0-138448 GCA_020740815.1 Sciurus niger
ATTATGCAACCAGTTTACATTCTGGGACCCCATCAAGGTTCAGTGGTAGTGGAACTGGGACAGATCTCACTCTCACCATCAGAAACCTGCAGTTTTAAGATGTTGCCACTTATTACTCTCAACAATATAACAGTCCCCCTTCCAGAGTAATACAGGCCATGACATAATCCTCCCAGGGAAACAGAAGTGTGAGGCTGAGTTGTACCAGCTGCTCCTCCTGCTGCCTCCACCTGCTGAGAGCACTTCTTAAAAGCAGCCAGGCTCTGAAGGTCTCTGAAATGTTTTGATGGGAGGGGAGAGGGAGGGTACTATGCATCACCTCTCAGTCCCAGCAGGACAGAGATGACCACACCAATTCTGAAAAAATAGATCACCACACCTGTGGAGTATGGAAGTTCAGAGAGTGATGGGCAAGCATTGCAAGGTATCCTGGTTATGAAATTTATAAAATAGGAAAAGAGAGAAAACTGTAATCTTTCAATGTCTGATGATGGTGGTCAAAGTTGTAGGAAAGCACAAACATATTCTGGAAGTTATTGATTCTTTGGTTCACCTCTGAAGCCTGAGTAATCTGATAATCACATCCTAAGCCACATGTGCTTCAGTACAGTGAATTGAGACTATAAACTAAATTTTTGGAAGCTCTGGTTATTTGAAATGATGATTAGTGAAGCTGGTGCTAGAAATGGGATAATTCTTATTCTTTCCCCAAAGTTGAGATACTGTCAGAACTGACAACAGGACTCCCAGATCACCTGTGATATCATCAATTCTGTCTTCCAGATACATCCAAATAATTCTGAGGATGCCAAAGAGATGCAAAATTGTCACCACCTTTTAAATCAGAATACATAACACTTTACTTCCTCTGAAATAAAAGAGATTAGTGATCTTCAAGATAGCACTAGATCCTGGGACTTGCACCTGCAGTGACCAGTGGCAAGGCTCCATAGCAGCTGGAGATGTGACATCTTGACCATGAAGCCACAGAAAGATTTTCATGAATGTTTTGGGGAAAAAATATTTGTGTTTTCTATACTGACCTATGCTGGCCATAACCATGAGGAGCAAGATTATATAAAAGGAGAAAATCTTAGGGATAAAAATGCAGTACCAAGGAGCAGTGTTGCTTAGGGATTGGGTGAACAGCCAAGGAAATTCATAGGAATTAAGATTCCATGACCCTGGTGTTTGACCCCCTGATTTCTACACACAGTCAGAAATATGGACCAGTCTTGTTGGCTTTGCCTATAGCTCTCACTTGGTTAACTCTACTACTCTCTTTTCCCTGCATGCTCCTGACCTTGTAATTAGGTCTAGCACATCTCAGAATGTTTATTTTCTTATTACTCATAAATAATGACTGGAAGTGGTCAATAAAAGTGCAGTGGAAGAGAAGATGAGCTAAATGACTTGGACCCCAGGAATAACTCCATGGTTACTCAGCTGCTTACAGAGCATATGGAAGAGAGATGTGATGTGGCACTTGAATTCCAGTCCTAGTGGCAGAATTCACACTGATGACTGTCACCATCCCCCTGAAAACTGTTCACCACTAGCTAATTTAACCTCAACCCTAAACAGTTCAGAAAAACATGTATGGTTTTTACATCTAAAGCAAGAAAATAACACAATGTGTTTTAAGTGTGCAAGAAAGAGCATATCACTATCAACTAACAGTAAAATTCTCAGATTTTCTCTGCACATGTGGCCAGAAGAGGGGTCCCATGCATGGCCACATGTCCTGGAAATCATGTTCTAAGTAAATGAAGAGGCCCACGAAGGGCCTGAATGTTGAGCTTCAGCATCTCCTGCTGCCCTCTCTACACCCTGCCTAACTGGAAGGGCTGTGGGCAGGGACACAAGTCATTCTGGCCACTAGCAGTCACACTTTCTTCAAGGTCCCTAAAGTCTGAAAGTCTTTCTCTCACCACTAGGGGACAAACCTCCCTCCAGATGCTGCTCCTGCCCAGGGGCTGCTTACAATCTGGGGACTTCTCAGGGGCACAGTTGGGGACAGCTCTGAAATCACACACTCTCTCCCCTTTCCATCCCTTCTCTCTTGTACCTGGGTTCCTCGAGACTTTCTTCTCTGCACTCCTGCTTGTGTCTTCTCTGTCCTGTCCCCTCCTACTTTGAATCCATACCTGTCAATTTGTATCTCACACATGGCTGTCCTCATATGGGTCACAACCCTGTTCTCTTGCACATCCTGGCCCTTGGCCTGTTTTATGAATCCTCTCCTTGAATTCTCATGGGAAAGTCAAAAATGGTGCATGGTGATCTTTAGAGATGTGATAGGATAGCAGCAGCAGAAACTGTATGTGTGGACAACATGGTCCATTGTGAGCATAGACCCTGCATCACATGAGCTGTGAAGCTGCCAGAGGCTCCTTTGTCTCTCCAGTCAGAGGGGTGGCCACCAGCAGCTGTGAATGGGTTTGTCCTGTGGCCATACAGTCACTGAGCAGTTGTTCTGCCCTGGCTGTGGGAAATCCACCAGGGAGGAGTGGTCCATGCCCAGCTCTGGACACAGAACTTCTGTCCCCTTGTGGACAAGAACTGCTACCCAATTCTGTGATACCTGTTTCTATGCACAACTAGAGCCCCTCAGGTTACCCAGTGTCCTGAGCAACTGGAAGGTCATTGTTCCAGGAAGCAGGAGCACAGGGAAAACCATGTTGCTCAGTTCTCTGGGGTGGGAAGGATGCCATGAGTTGTGGGACAGATGTTGGATATCATTGTCCAAGCTCACTGTAGCAGACTTATGGTCATCCATAACTGGTAGCACAAGACTAATCCCATTTGCTTTAGAGACTGAGGGAGGAGAATCACAGACATGAGGCTGGTTTGAGCAACTTACATGCCATCTCAAATAAAACTTTTAAAAACTTGCTATGGAGTTCCTAGATTGCCTAGCAACTCTGAGGTCCTGATTGGATCACCAGAACTGAAACAAACAAATAAAAAAGCAAAATAAAAATACCTGAAAACCATACATTATAAAAATAATCACAGTATGATGGACACATATACAAATACTTTTATTACTGATGCATATTTATACAGATATAGCTATACAAATTATAATTTATGTAGTATATGTATGGTGTACAGTACTCCTTTAATTTCCAAGCACATTTGAGCTCTGAGTGAGAGTAGACTGTGGTAGGGTTTGCTGACCCTCCTCTTTGGCACCCCTAGTGTCTCTGCCCTCATGACCAGTAAGGTCAGCACTGAGCACAGCCACCCAGAGAGCCAGGCCACATTCTGACTCCTGGTATTTTCCTCACCCTGGCTTTGGGCTCTCTGCTTGGCTCAGTATGCACAGTGGTTCTTGAGCACCTTCCTTCACTAGATCCCCTACCAGTCAGCCTGAGGGTAGGGCTTGTGCTTTCCCAGGTCCTTAGCACCACTTCTCTGGAGATAAGCTGCTTCCTCACAGCCAGGGCCAGAGTTTGCAACTCTCAGGCAGCTCCAGACTGAGCTCAGCCCTGGTTGAGTCCCTGCTCCAGCCTCTCCCATTTATTCTAGTGCCTGAAGGACTGTGCTGGATTTTAATACACAGACCTCATTTCCACAAATGTAAACCAAGGTTGTCACCAGGAAAACCAGAATGTGACTCCATATTCATCCTCAGTCCTGGCTTGTTCCAACCCTCCAGAAAAAGATTGCCTTGGGACCTTACTTAGACCAATTCCACTTAGAAGCATAGTGAAGTTCACAGGGCCAAGTTATCCACACACAGAACTGTGCCTTCTGCAATTTATTGAGCACAAGCTCTGTGCTATGTGCATGGTGAGGACAGTTGAGCCTCTCCCAGCCCAGGGAAGGAGCATGTATTGGGGGCACATGGGATCCACTTAGAGGCCTATAAAAGCAGTGAGAGTTCATATGGTTTCTCAAGGATTTTGATCCTCATGAACAGAATTTAGCAGAAACTCTTGACCAAGCACATCTCCATGGAACAGTTATGAAGGACATGAACTGAAATTCACACAGCTCTCCCTGGTCCAGGAGGCATTAAGTCCAAGTTTGAACATCCAATGTGGTGAAGACTGTAAAACACAAATAGAGTGAACCTGTGTCTTTTCTGTTTTCACTGAACGATTGCAAATTCCCACATGCTCCAACCTTATGGGTTTATTTGTTAAACCTTCTCAAGAGTGATGAAAGAAACTAAAGCTTGCTTCTAAAATCATTCTAACTTCTCTAGAAAAGACACTTGGACACCTGTCTGGGCTGTGGCCAGCTCTTCTGGAGAGAGTATGGTATTTAAGTGCATTGGAGAGACTGAGGAAGAAGGAACTGGAATTATGATAGAATTCCTCCTTCCCTGTTGGATTCCTGTCTTCATAGGCTACAACAGAATTGTCCTTAAGAAAACTTAAAGCTGGAAGCATGGGTGCGCACCTGTATTTCCACTGGCTAGGGAGGGTGAGGCAGGATGTTCTCAAGATCAAATCCAGTCTCAGCAATTTAGCAATGCACTAAGTCATTTAACAAGACCCTGTCTCAAAGTTTTTAAAAATATAAAGATAGGGCAAGGGATGTTGCTCAGTGGTTAAGAACCCCTGGGTTCAATCTGTAGTACACCAAAATAAAGGAAAGAGAAAGAAAGAGAGAAAGAAAGAAAGAAAGAAAGAAAGAAAGAAAGAAAGAAAGAAAGAAAGAAAGAAAGAAAGAAAGAAAGAAAGAAAGAAAGAAAAAAAGAAAGGAGGAGGGAGAGAGGGAGGGAAGTAGAAAGGAAAGAAAGAAAAATGGAAAAAGAAATACTATAAACCATTTTCTTAATGATAAAGAGAATGATTGGTCGCCACTAACAGGACAGTGGAATGAATCTGTCCTGTGGCCCCCAGGGGGGAAACATGTTTTCTGCAGGCAAATCTATGCTGTCCTAATCTGACCTGAGACACCTGGAACATGGGGCCTGTGCTGAGTGACAGATGAACCAGAACTGCAGCTGTGCCCAGCTCTGCCCAGACCTGAGAACTTCTTAATAGATTGGTCACACCTTGAGCAGGAGTCACTCCCATTTAGGACACAACATGGACATGAGGGTCCCTGCTTAGCTCCTGGGTCTTCAGCTGCTCTGCCTCCCAGGCAGGAAGAGACAGCACTGAGGATGTACTCAAGTCAGTGTGGTCACTGCTGACTGCCCTTGCCCAGAAGTCTTCTGACAGCATCTCTACTCGTGTAAATCTTTGTTTTATTTTTTTTTCCCAATATCAGTTTCAGACGTGAAATCTAGCTGACTCAATATCCATGCTGCCTATCTAAATTTCCAGGAGACAGGGTCACCATTACTTGCCAAGCATGACTGAATATTAGCAATTATTTACACTGATATCAGCAGAAGCCATGGTGAGCGCCTAAGCTCCACATCTACTATGTAACCAATTTGCAACCTGAAGTACCATAGAGTTAGTGGCATAGAGTAAATGGCATAGAGGCAGTGCGTAATTTCCCCTCCCACAGTGATACAGGCCATGACAAACCTCCCAGGGAAGCAGACGTGTGAGGCTGGGCTACCCCTGATGCTCTTTCTGTTGCCTACATCTGCTGAGAGCACTGCTCATAGGCAGTCAGGCTCTGAGGGCACTAGAGGGTATTAGGGGATTGAATCAGGGAGTTCTTCTGAACCCTCACCCTCTTTCCTCTGCTTAGCAGCAGCAGACAGACATGGAAATACATCTTGTTCATTAAGGAACATGAATCACTGCACCTGAGGAGAGAGGTTATGGCATTGGTTTAGATTCAAACAGCACAGATGAAGCTGCTGTAGGTATTCCATGCATGAATTTTTTAAGAGAAGAGAATGAGAGCCTAAATGACAGTCTTCTGTTTTTATTTTATTTTTCCTAATAATTACATGAGTCTGTAGATTGCAGTGTGAATTTTCTATACCTAGGTACACTGTTTGATCATGAAATCTTGAAATTCTCACATTCTTCACCTTATAAATTACTTGATTGTGGTGAGTGATTCTAATTCCTGAGTATTTGGCAATAAAAGAAACAGATAATAGAAATAAAGATGTGCTCTGGTCCTCCCCAGTTATCAATGCGTCTCTGCCATAGAAGGTGTAAACACTCTGGTCATGAGACCCTCAGGCTTTCTGGGATCCCAGTGGTGGAGGTGGAGGTGCCCTCAGTGCTGGAGCCCTCCCAGGGGCTTCTCTGTTCTCACCTGTGTACACAGGTCTTAGCACAAGTGCTGGGGGCTGGTACAGGATCCTTTCTACTTGGCCCCTTAGTGATCAACTCTACAGGAAATCAGGAGTGGAAAGTGCTAATGGCAGATGTGCTCCAGGAATGACATTTATGATGGGAATTGACAGCTGGGATCCAGCATTCTAGTCACTTTTATCACCACTGTGATAGGACAGCCTGACAAGAACAATCTCAGAGGAGGGAAATTTATTCTGTGCTCAGGGTTTCAATGGTTCATGTCATAGATGGATCTGGGCCCAAGGTAAACAGAATATCATGGCAGAAGGGTGTGGAGTTCAGTACCTGGCAGTCAGGACCAGAGAAAAAGAGAGAACAAGGAGCCATGGACAAGATATAACCCAAAAAACCATGCCTTCCATGACTATTTCCTCCACACACACCCTGTGCATAGAGAATCCCCTCTCCTCAGTCACAGCAGGACAGATAAGATATTATTTGTCCAGATTTAATTAAGAACACAAACTCTACAAACTTAGGAGTGTGGGATATAAAAAGAACTGGAACTTTTACAGCAGCAACCAATGCACTCTCTGAGTGCCAAGCAGAAATCATTCTTAAGTGCCGGGAATGAGAATCTAAACAGCATTCTTTCAAACAGTATGGACTATGTTAGCCAAAGCTATTAAAACAACAAAAAAACATTAAAAATTTGATATTATAAATGAGAAATTCTCTGGTTCTCTTCAGAGGCCATAGCACATCTGTCTAACAAAATCCGTGCAGGAATTATTTTAATGTAGATAGTTAGAGTTCACCTAACCACTTTTGAAAGGCTGGGGGATTTTATATGCATGGCAGCAGATTCTATAAATGGGAGATTTTTCTCATGCTCCCCAGAAGCCAGAGCTCACCTGCCACTGAAGGCACAGGCTGTTGGCACTGTATCCTCTGACCTGTGTGGGAGCCCAGATGTGGGACTGATACCTCAGATGCCTGCAGCACCTCACTGGTGTTTCACCAGTCCTCACCATAGTCCAAATGTCTGCCTGAAAATGAATGTTTGGTGTAAAATCTTCTTCTTTTAGCTTCTCACTCTAAGATAAGTGAACTCATAAAGCATCTCCACAGAATGCAGAAAGGTAAAGCATCCTGGGTATTGTGCTTCCAGAAGCCGTGGTAATGACAGCAGTCAAAGCTGACCTCCTGGAATGGTCACTGCTCCCTAACACTTGGAATACCTCAGGAAGGGCAGGGCCATGAATATTTTTATAGGTGTCCCACAATACCATTTGTAATTTGGAGTCATAGCTGGAAAGAATTATTAAGTTGTAGATACACATAAAATGAAGAAATTTCAAGCAACCTATCAGGTCCTTGCACAATCCATTGAAAAGTTCTTCATGACAAAAATAAAAGCAAAACCAGCTAAATGTTGATGTAGCTTTGTTTGCCCTGCTACTCAAAATCTGCCCAGAACTCAGCAGCAGCAGCAGAGTCCTCGTGGTATGGAAGCACCTCATATGCGCTGGGTAAGGACCTGCATTTCAGCAAGTATTTTGACTGATGTGATTGTAAGTATCAAACTGCTATTAGAAGGTTTTACTTTAAGAGAGGTTTTCTGTAGCTCCAATGAATCCACATGAGACAATTTTAAAAGTCATTTTAGCAGTAAAAACAGGAAATTTATATTTGTGTTATTTCTGTTACCACAATAAAACACCTGACCCTAGTTAACAAAAGAGGTCTAACTTGGTTTTCCACACTGAAAGTGCATGACTTGGCAGTCCCACCTCTATGGGAAAGGACTAGTCCTTCCAGGACCACAGCCCCAGTCACCTGTCAAGGCTCACCAGGTCCCACTTCTAAAAGGTCCACCACCTTTTCACTGGCCACACTGAACTGACCCTCATATAGAAATCATGGTGAAAAATTTGAGTCAAAACCTTAGCAATGTCTAATTATTTTTTATTTTTTGTACCTGTGATTGAACTAAGGATCCCTTAACTTCTGAGCCATATCCTGAGCCCTTTTCATGTTTTACTTTGAGACAGGCTCTTGATAAGTTGCTTAGGGCCTTGCAAAATGCTTGCAAAGGAGCTGATTTTAGCAAAGTGTGATGAAAGAGAGAGAGAGAGACAGACACAGAGAGAGAGAGAGAGAGAGAGAGAGAGAGAGAGAGAGAGAGAGAGAGAGAGAGAAATGGAAGCAGGCTTATGTCAAAGAAAATAAAATCCCAGTATCAGGATCACTGTTTACACTGCCAATTTCCATTTGCTGAGACTTGGAGACCTATTATTTATGCAATTATGTTCTGAAGCATGAACATTCAGATGCTGCAATCAAAACAATGATGAAAATATTTGAATCTTTCCATCCATGTAGGATTCAATCTTTTTGATATCCAGGATGTTCTTGGTTTAGAAATATGAAGAGGGTTCCCACTCTCTGCACAACCATCAGTAGGCCACAGCCTAGTTTCCTAAGGCTATTTAATTCAGTGAGACCCAGTCAGAACTGAAAATTTGAGGAAGAGTTCTCCTGTGCTGCCACCACCTCTGTCCTCCTGGTACTTTCCAAAGTCACTGTGGATGCTACAGGGAAGGAAGATGGTCACTGCCTGTTGAACCAAAGCTGTGCAGACTACTTTTCCTGAAATGAATGGGATTATCTCTCCTTTTCAGATGCTTATCAGAACAGCACCAGATGTTGGGACAAGCTCCTGCATCAGTCATTTTAAAAGCTCCATAGCAGCTGGACATATGCTTACTTGCCTTAAAGCCAGAGGTTTGTTTAGAATAAAAATTTGGGGAAGGAAAGTAATTGTTTGCACTGAGACTACATTAGCCATAGGGAAGAGGGGAGAAATTGCCCAAGTCCAGGAAAGCTTTGGAAGAAGAGGATGGTCCTAAGGAGAAGTAATTGCTGTTTATGGATCAAGAGAATTACCAGTCAAGAAAGTTCTCAACAGTCCCAGCTACAGTGACTGTGGAGAGTGGACACTGTGCCCTGTCTACTCAGGGCCTCCTGAGTAAAATGTATAAAAATTCAATAGTCAACAAATACTGCATTCTCCACACTGAAAAGGAACAATATGAAAAAGACAATTTAGAAAAATTAAATCTACAAGTTGTTTAAAAAGAAATGCTTAAGAATATACTTACCCAATGAGGTTAAAGACTTTTAGAATCTGAAGTACAAAATTTCAATGAATAAAAATAACAATAACAGAAATAAAGGAAATTCAAGCCATATTTATAGACTGGAAAACCTAATCTGTTAAGGCACAAATGCTATGCATACTTATTTACAGATTGAATGCAATCCCTATCAAAGTGACTGATTTTGAAAGTTTTTCATTGCTGAGATGAAAATACCTAACAAAAACTTAGAAGAGGACAGTTTTATTTTGGCTCATGGTTTCAGAGTTTCTGTTCATGACTAGCTGACTCCATTTCTCTGGCCCCAGGGGAGGGAGAACATCACGACAGAACATCTTGGGAGAAGAAAGCAAGTCAATATGGCAACCAGAAAGCAGAGAGACAACCCTGCTCACCAGGGACAAAATGTAAACCCCAAAGGTCCAAACCCAGTGACCTACCTCCTTCAACCACATCCTACCTAAGTTACGACTCAGATAATCCGTACAAGTGGATTAACTCACAGTTTGTGTTGCACATCTCATAATCTACTTACCTCACCTCTGAACATTTCTGCATTGTCTCACATTTGAGATTCTGGGAGACACTGGTATCTCAACCATAAAAATGGCAACATAATTTTTGTAGAAATGAAAACATTCACTTTGATTTTCATGTAGAATCCCCAGGGGCCCGAATAGAAAAGGGATCTTGAAACATGTAAAAAGACTTGAATGTCTCACACCATCTCCTTTCAAAACTTGCTTTGTGTCTACATATCAACACTCCACTATACAGGTTCAAATGCACACATAACACCAAAGAAAATACAGAAAAGAATTCACATGGAGACAGATTTAATTCATTGGGGGTGGCAAGCCAATAAATTAGGGGTAGAAACTGATAAATAGCATAAAATAAAATATTCATGTGGAAAACAAGGAGATTAGACCCTAATCCTACATCTTACAAAAGGATTGACCCCGGATGAATGACCAAAATTTAAGGACCAAATTAGTAAGACTACACTGATAACCCAAAGGGAAATCATCATGGTTTTCAACTTCTCAAACATTGAAAAGGCAAGAAAAGAAAACGTGATAAGTAGGAGTTCATCACACACACACACACACACACACACACACACACACACTCTAAATTCCCTTCTGAGAGCACTGTGAACAGAGTGAAAAGGCAACAGGGAATTGAAAGAAATAATGACAAGTCATACATGAGGTGAGGAAAGATGTTCACAGTATGAGAAGAAGTTCAATTCTATAACAATAAAAACCAGTTACATGGGCAAAATATCAGGCATTGCACAAGACTCACAAAGTGCTAGTAAATACATGAGCAACTGTACAACATCAATAATTATTAGGAAGCCAGATTGCAGCTCCTGTGAGATCCTATTATCATGGCTTCATGAAAACACCAACAAATGACAAGCCTTAGGCAGAATGTGAATGACTTGGAAGACTTGGGCATGACTGTGAGTGTAGTTGTCCAGCCACAGTGGAACACAGCCTGGAGCTCCTAAATGTTGAATGCAGAATCAACCCAGGCTACTGCAATTGCTCTTCTGATAAGACACCAGAGATGTGTGAGCTGGACCTTGAGCACACTTCATACACCAATGTTGACAACATCGCTTACAACAGCCAAAGGTGGAAAGGAACCAGTTCCCATGCATGAATGAGGAGATCTACTACAGCAGTGTATCAGGAAGAGTATTCTAAGCCTTAGGAGGAAGAAAATTCTGGTACATTCTACCCATGGAGGAAAGTTTAGGACAGCAAGTAAGGAGTGTTTTGCCAGTAGCAGGACATCCACTGAATGATTTCCACTTTTATAAGAAACGTGAAAGGAGAAGGTCCTGAGGACAAGTACCTGGTGGTTTTAAGGGAAGGGGAATTGGGCAAAGAGTTATTACTTACTGGATTCAGAGTTTTAGTTTGGGGAGGTTAAAGAAAACATTTCAGAGAACGGGGCATTGATAATTGTAGAAGAATGTGCACACCAGGTGTGACACTGATGTACCCTAAAAATATTTAAAACATTAAAAGGTGTGTTACATAAAGTTAATTGTAGTAAAAAATGTGAAGGTGGGAAATGATATTGCCCCATGTGAAAAGAATATGGTCTGGTATTGAGTAATCCTGACAAACAGTTATTGCATTGCTTTATGTACACACACATGAAATCAAATTAATCCCATCTCTCCTATGGAGTTTCTGTTATAGTGGTGATAAACAACACTGGTGCAATTCTGACCTTCAGCAGTTGCATCTTCAAAGCTCAACATCTAGTAAACTGTCTACAAATTCATCACCCCATGAGGAGGAACCAGAGAGAAATAGCTTGGAGACAGTTTGAGGGAGCAGATTTAAAGTAGCCGGGTTGATGGCAACTCACTTCAAAACAGTTATGGTCAGTCTTCTGTGTTCACTTGCCTTGGTCATAGGGTATCCATGTGTCTGGTGAAACAGTGTCCTGGGTGTATACATGAGGGGTTTTTGCATGAGATTAGCCTTTGAATATGTAGACTGAGTTATGCAGAGTGCCTTTTCTAATGTGGGTGAATCTCACAACTAGGCCAAATAGAACACAATCCCACCTTCCTGGGAGTAAAGAAGATCTACTCCTGTCTGACTGCTTGAGCCCTACACTGGTGATGCTCTACTGAGAAACATTCACAGGTTCATGGATTTTTATGGATCTGGAATCTATCACATCAGGCTCAAACACATCATTGGCTCTCCTGGGTCCATTATTCTCCCACTATAGATCTTGGGACTTCTCAACCTCCTGAAAAGTGTGTATAAAATCTTCATAATAAGGCCCTTACATATGATAACATACTCAGAACTCTATCTCCTGTGGATTTTCTTCTCTGGAGGAGCCTGACTGAGCACACACTCAGAAGCACTGAGGTGTCTCTGAGGTGTCTGACTGACCATAGGTGCAGGTAAATCTATTTTCTTTAGTGATCCAAGCCTTCTGAGGTCCAGTCTCTATCTCAGGGAATAAACATCTTCATCCTCCAGATGGCAGAACTAAAGTACTTATTGACCTCACCTCCTGTTCAAGGAATTCCCTGAGGATACCATGCTTTATCTTTTCTGTTAGGGTTAGTTCAACAAGGCTATTTTCTACTTTTGCATCTGCCACTTCAAAGATATGTCTTTCAATTTCCTATTTCAGTAAGTTAAGTATCTTACATTTTATATTCAAAATAAAGAAGGTAAAATCTGGGTCTTAAGGAAGTAAGGGGACCTGCTGACCTATTATCCATTTTGTTTCCAGGTTCAAATCTAATGGTACAATTTCTTTAATATAAAAAGCCCATTTAGATGGTTTTGATAATAAAAATAAATTATACTGTAATAAACTTTATATTTTAGTGGATGCACACAGTAGATACTTTGCATTCTGTATTTATTTCTATGAAGTGATTCAGGTCCTGTCAAACATAAGAAAAAACACACACAGCATATGTGTATCTGAGGCTCAGCCAGTGATACCCAGAATGAAACTCCTTCAAATCCACCTTGTCAGTGCTCCCTTCAGGTCCTAGAACTTGTTACACAAAAACTGAGGCACAGTCCTCAGATGCACCTCCTGAGACAGTGGCTTAAGTTCTTTACGAAATAGGTGGACACTCACCCATTTTCCTCTGGACAGTTTTAGTAGAGCATTCTCCTGGGTCAGGCTTTCAGTTGAAGAGAGTGGCTGGAAAGAGTGTGTTATATGCCATGTCTACTCAGGGTCTCCTGAGAGTCTGCAGGCTCTTGTGGACCCTGGGGAAGGAAGTCCTCACACTTTCTTCTCTGGGGTATCTGCACAGGCAGGAAGAACACAGGACAGAGACAGATGTCCCAGAGTTCAAACCTCAGGGAAGTGTCTTTCCATCTCCAGAGTGCCCACTGCATCTCCCTGAGCTTCACCTATTATGCTGCACTTCATTTTACCTTACTAAAATGAAACACCACAGATATTAACTTATAAGGAGGAAAGGTTTGTTTGACTCAGATTCTGGAGTTTCCTATCCAATATGATATGTCCCTCTTGTTTTGAAACCTGTGCAAGGACAGCACATCATGGGAGGGTGTGAGAAAAAGTCCATTTACCTCAGGAACCAGGAAGCAAAGAGAACAAGGAATAATAAGAGCATTGGGTAACCATGATCGCCTTTGAGATATTACCACCAGGACCTAAGGGCCTCTTATGAGGTCCCTTACCCCAAGGTCCACAGCACTTCCAAATGGCACCACCATACGGTCAAGTCTTCAACTCATGGATCTCTGGGTACACTCAACTCCCATAGTAGCAAATGGGTGGGAAATGTACCTGAACTGGGTCCAACAGACCACTGGATCACCTGAGCTCACCATGCTTCCATTTGAGTCCCAGGATCCCCGTGGTTCAGTGGCTGTGGATCTGATGGCAACATCAGCCTCAATAAGGCAGCCTCGAGGCAGGGCATGCCTCTGCCCATTACTGTTGCCATGTCATGCAGAAGTCTGTGTTCCTGTTGATTAGTATTCTTATGGCTGCGGTGACTCTGCTGCTACTGCTTTTAGAACTGTGCTGTCTCAAGTGGTGTATGTTAGCCACAGTGACTCCATAAAAATAGACTAAATTGACTTTTACAATAAGCATTTCATTTGTACTTTGTTCTTTAGAGTGCTCAGTCTCAAAGGCCATGTGTGGCCCTTTGTGTGACAGATCAGATGTAGATCTTTTCATCATGGCAGGAGGTTCTGATGTCCAGTGTTGGTCTAAAAAAATTCACAAGTTCATTCATGGTGCTGAAGCTCAGAACACAATCCTCCCCAGTTGCTAGGCACAGACCTGGTGCCCTCAGGTCCTTCCCCAGCTATTGTAGTTGCTGTGGTCTAGAGTCATCTCTGGAAGACTTCTGGAATGGTAGGCACTAGGCTACATTGACAGAGCTAGATCAGGAGAACAGGGTTCCAGCCACCCCTGCCATTATGCTCTCAGAAGTCTTTATGAATCCACTCCTGTGGCATCTCACATGGATCCCAGTGCCCAGCCCCTGTCACAGGACTATTAACTTTCCTGAATATTAATTTGTCTCTTAGTATTGTGTCCTCAACTTGATATCTGCATCACATGAGGAATAATTTTCTGTTTTCTACAGAATCTCTCTGGTGACAGATGCAATAGGATGAGCTCCATCAGGAACAGAGAAGAAACACTGGTTTCCTTAGGCCTGACTCTCACCTGTGAGATGCAATGCCACAGGTCCACCATTAGGTGGAAGAACAGACCACAATTTGCAAAGAGAAGCTTGATCTTGGAAGTAGGAGGTAAGTAATAGAGTGATACTGTCCCATACCTACAGAGAGAACTACAGACTTGAGTTGGGGAGGGGTCTGTGTGTTGAGGAGAATATGGAGAATCCTTCAGGGATCTGAGTTGTAGAGTAAAACTTCTCTGTGTTAGTGCTCTGAGATTGGAAACCCAGGCTTGCCTTTGCACCTGCCTACAATGGGTCACTAAGGTCACCACTTAAGTGTTGATAATCCCACTTCCATGCATATGTTGATGCCCCACCCCATTGTTGATGTATTTGAAGAAATGGTCCACAGGAAGGAATGGAGGTTAAACAAGGTCACCCAGGTGATGCTGATTCCACAGGAGCAGGATCCTTCAGACTAGAGGCCCAGGGAGCTTTGTCTCCAGGGGCGATCTCTCCAGCACTCTCAGGCATCAAGGAGGAGCCTCTAAGGACACAGAAAGAAGGGAACATTAAACAGATCTGCTGCCCCTTGATCTCGAACCTTCCATCTCCAGAACATTGAAAAGACACATCTCTACTGTTTGAACCACTGAGACCAGGGTGAAATGACTCCCCATGGCAGTCACAGATTAATCCAGCATCCTGGCCCTCCCTGAGAAGGAGCAGCCTCAGGACCAACCCCATGGACATTGTCCATTCTAGCTCCTTCCTCCTCTGCTGCTCTAATTCATGAGGAAGGAGGACCCTGATCCTCAGTGTGTGGACATGATGTTTTCTTGCACAGGATGATGTTCATGTGTTTTGCCTCTGAATCACTTCACACTGAATGAGCACTTTCTTGCTGTTCATGTTTGAGGATCTTCATGTTTCTTCTGACTTAGAGGCTAGTGGGTTCTTAAAATTGACCCTGTCTCTAGTTTCCCTCCTTCTGTCCCAGAAGAGAGGGTCTCATCCTCTGCAAGACCTACCTAAGGACCAACATGTCCCAGCCTGGCAGTAACAGAAACCAGGCCTGGTTCCAGCTCTTGCTTTCTCACACTGCCCTGGCCATGGTGTTTGGCATGTCTGGATAGATATCATTCTGTCAGTAGTTGACCTTTTTTCAGGGCATGTGTCTTCTCCTGTCACCACTAAGGCAGCAATCTCACCCCAGCTGCTGCTACACAAGGAGGCTGCTGAAGGTCTCAGGCCATCTCAGAAAGCAGGCTGGGGACAGCTCTGTCAGGCCCCTCCTCTGCCCTTTCCTCCCATGTTACCCTGGGGAAATGTCCATCCTATGAATGTCCCCTCACCTGTAAATGGAACACTAAGGATCCCAAGGTTGCCTTGAGGTGGGCCATACCATGGACCAAAACATATATACATATATTGTAGAAAAGTGCCTAGGCCAGTTTTATGCACCCTTAAATATCTTGGAATAATGATGTTACTTAAGATATTCCCAGTCAGTTTTTTTTTTTTTTTTAAAGTTCTTAGTGTCAATATTTACAGTGTTACCTGGTTATATGGAACCAAAACCTGCTCAAGGTCAAGCTTCCTACTGGTCACTTACTAAGGCCTACAGTTGCAAATATAAACCATTGCAACTCAGAAGCATCTCTCAAGGACCTGAGAACCATTCTTAAGTGTAAAATCATCATAGGAATAAGCCCTGTCTCCAGGACTCCAGAGGAGGTAGAATCCTGACTTTGGCAACTGCCAGTCACAGGCACTGACCTCCCCAAGTATTTTTCCTTCTTTCCCTGTACCAAACATCCACAAGCCCCTGACTCCTAATTATACAATCAAAGTGTAGCTGAACCTTTTCCCCTACTGCTAGCATTTTAAAGTAATTTCTCATTTCCAGCTGTCATGTGTGACATTTTATAGAACATGTCCTGGGAGGCACCTAGAAGTCTGACCTAAGGATGGCCCTGAACTGGGTAAAACTAAAATCCTCAAAACAACAGAAGCTTAGTTGAAGATCTGGAAGCTCTTCACACTAAAATGAAGAGATGGGTTGCTGACCATGAAATCATAATACAGAAAAGCAGCAGTGAAAACTTTCAAACTTTCAACTACATTCAATCAAGACCACCCAAGACATCATCGACTCCCCAAAAAGTACTTAGAAGTCCTCTTCACTGGCCAAGAGAAGATGAAGATGTGAACTGTTCTCCTGCCTCCATGTTAATTAACCTGCAATGAAGTCTTTTCTATTTGCACACAGTCCCATGTGATGGTGTGCACCTGCCTGTCGTCTGCATACTTGGGGCAGTGAAGTTTTGCATGGAATCATACACTGTGGAAAAAAATATGCATTTTTCCACCATAGAAACATCTTTCTATCCATTTATGTGTAGCATTGGAAAGTCAAATTATATTACAAATGATCTCAGCAACTTCAGTCTGGGGTTTTTGAGCCCTTTTTCTGTTAGTCACTTAGGGCTGTTGAAACAAGTTATTAAAAGGCTCTTGACTTAAAACAGCAGGCAGTCAATTGGGGTGTTACAGATGGCTGGGTTGCAATCCATGGGCCAGGTCCAGGCCACTGGGGGTAGGATTTCTATGCAGACTCTTGGCAGATTCTGCCTCCTGTGTCTCCAACTTCTGGAGGCTGCAGCTTCCCTGGATGTGGCCACATTCCCCCAGTATCTGCCTCTATGTTCACATGGCCTTTCCTCTTCTGTGTTAGACCACCCTCTCTGTTATGAGAACAATTCAGCTGTATTCAGAGCCCACCTGGTTCATCCAGGATCATCTTTCTATGTAAATATTCTTCATTCACATCTGCCAAGCACTTTCCACACAAGGCAGGTCAGGATAGGGGAGAACCTGGCCTGATGGCCCCACACTCAGCCTCCTGAAACTTGAAGAACCAAGTCCCCATGTTCACACACCACAGTCCCTCCCCCTCTCCCTCTCAGCTTCTCTCCTTAATGGTCACCAAGGACCTCACTTGTCCAAGGGAGTCTGCACCACTAGAGTGCCTCACATAGGAAGATTTTCAGAATAACCTCCTCTGTCAGAAGTGTGAGGCTGGGCTGCTACAGCTGCTCCTCCTGGTGCCTCACCTGCTGAGAACATGTCTCAGGGGCAGCCAGGCTCTGAGGTCACTGGGAGGATTTTCTATAAGGTGAGAGAAAGGTGCTCTTCCCAAATGTCCCCTTGCTGCGCCTCAGCCCTAGAAGCAGAGAGGGGATAAGACTCCTCCTGGTCTAATTCAGGGCAGAACTTGTTGCCTCTGTATCATTGTGTTATGGACACTGTGTGGTGTCAGTGTGGCTGGATGGAGAGAAGCTTGGAGTTGTGGAATATTAGTAAAGCATGTTCAGGAAAGCTGTTGTGATGTTCCATGTAGGTGGCTGGACTAGGTGGAATATAGGAGAAACAGAGGACACTCATCTTTTGTGTTCCCACATGCTCTTCTGACCTGAGGATGCCTTTTTTCTCTCACCATGCATGAACATCAACCCCAAGTCTTTTGACCTTTTCATTTGGATGTGCACATGCTGCCCTCTCTGCAGACATTGACATGTAGACATTGGGCTGGGAAATGTTATGGTCTCTCTCCTGAGGCTTCTGGCTTTATGGACTGAGATGCAAATGGTTTGTCAGATTATTATGTCTTTCAAAAAACACAGTGGGAAGTTAAGGGACAATGTCCTTTTGGAGGAGCTATGCCCAGACATTGAAAGATGAGAAAGAATTTAAAATAAATACATTCTAAATGAATTTCCCATTTAAAAGTCATTATGGAGCAGGAACTATCAATAATTAGCATGAACAAACACATAGACTGTAGATAGTCATCTTGTACTATTCAATTTAGACTCATGAAACAATGTTCTGAAATCCTGCTTGGATTTCAATAGTATCAACTTCATCCCACCCAGTTCATGAGACCACTGGCACTTGTGATCATTCAACTCACAAAGAAGGCAGACCACTGTTGATCCCTAATATTATATCCACACCATGGGATCAGACAGACACCAAATGTTCACATGACCACAGTGGCCCCAAGGGAAGACTGTGAGTGATTCTTGTGTGTGCCTTTGGTTTCATTCTTGTGCTGCCAGGAATATGTGGAAATTTTCAGAGAGGTTTAATATATGCTAGAGCATTCTTATATAATATGCCATTGGACAAAGCAACTCACTTATAGAAAAATAACAAACCTGAGTGATCTTGACCATGATGTCAATATGTACTCAAGTTTAACTGCATTAAAAGAAGGAGACTGTCATGTACAACTAATTGGAACAAATAAAATTAAAAATTTTCCAAAAGAGGAGATACTAACAGGAATCAAGCTACTTTGGTACTCATCCCTCTGAAGTTGATTTCCTGTTCTGCTGGGTGTGGTGAAGGCTCAGAAGCACTAACCCTGTGTGGTCTGTCTCTCCCAAAGACAGATTATTAGCTCTTCAGAAACAAGCATTCATTCCCACCATCTATATTGTTCCTACTGAGCTCCTTTAAATCTTCTGTTTCTATACACTCAGCTTTGAAATTCTCTGGTCAACAGTTCTTGACCCAAAGGATTTCCTTGGGCACTATTTCATTAAACTGGGTGAAATGATGAACACATGGTCACTAGATATCATTAGGACAGTGGAGTAATTTTGAAGAAATGGTGCTGTTCTTTGGGCTAGGTTCATACATCCTGGTGATTAATGGCTCATAGGAATCTGTCTACATATTTTAAGAAAGTGATTGGAAATTTATCAATTCCATGAGAGCTTCTGGAATATTTCTCCTGATGGAATTTCCACTTGTGAAAGCTGGTAGAATACTTGAGCAGGTGTCAGTATGAAGCTACAGGTGATGCAGGAAATGGACACCACAGGTCCATGCAACCTCATGAGACACAGGGAATGTGACCTGCACAGTGAGACATGGAGATATCAACTTCAGCCACTGTCTCATGCTCAGACTGAGAATTGAGAAGCATGGGGTCCAGTGAATTCCTTTCTGCTCACTGTGATGTCATAATGTCACCTGGATATGAGAGAAGCAAATCTTGGTTGCTTAAGCAAAAAGGTGATGATGGCCATGGATTAGGATCAGAAACCAGTAGTAGCAGGTTCAGGCTCCTTCCAGTGTTAACCCTCTCACTTCAAATGCCCTGTGTGTTCTAAGATCATGAAACACAAGGAACACATTATATGGGTGAAGAATTTATGAAGCTCCAAGCTGTTCTGCTCTACCTGTTCTCCCAAAAGCAGCCCAATACCATGAAGATACAGACTCTGACACTTTCACCTCAGGGAATCCTCCTGCTTTTATCTCAGGCAAACCATGATTGAAACCTATTACATAGCACTGGTGGTAGGAAATTATTAAATATTAAAAACATAAAATAACAACCTGGGGATATAGCATATTTTGTAGAGTGCTTGCCTTGTAAGCACAAGGCCCTGGATTCAATCCCCAGCACAGCAAAAAAAAAAAAAGGTGTCAGGAAGGTACTAGGTGTTTTGTGGTAAAGGAAACATAGCAATGCTAATGTCATACCAGCAGGAGGTGTGAACTCAAAGGATGATGACAGCAGTTGGTATGTTGAACACATTAAGTTTATTAAACATTGGCTGAATGCCTTATGCATTTAAATAAAAGTCTTTATGATATAACAAGGCTTCTGCTTACACTGTACTCTCAACCAAGTGCCAAAGAGCTATACAACACTTGAAGTATTTTCTGCTTAATAATAAAAATTGAAGTCACCCAGTGTGAAAAGTTAGAGCAAGTGTTACCTCTATGGCTAGGACCATACTTGCTCTAACAATGGATGAAGAACTCTAGGAATACATTATCCATGAGTCATCTACATCAAAGTCTAACCAGATCTCTAATTCTAGAAGATAAAATAATTTAAATTACCATTAAACAATGGGTATTAATATTATAGCAAACAATGGGTGTAAAATGTTAATATTGTAGCAAATCCTGTAACAGGCTTTAGGGAGAAAGAAGGGACACATTAGGAATGCACCCACTCTTTATGGAATACAAAGAGTAGCAATAAACATACACAAGGATTTAATGATATACTAAAAGTGTTCAATGGAGACACAATCAGAAATGGAATGAGGGTGAAGGTGGGTGGCCCTCTGGGGTATGTGTACCCCAAAAAGATAAAGAACTGCTAGTTTGATTATTTGCAGTCCAACTATTCTCATAACACTTGGTACATTTTATTAACAAAGTACATATTAGTAGTCTTATTAAAAAAGCAGTAGAGGCCAGAGATATAACTCAGATGGTAGAATGAATGCTTCCCATGCAAAAGCCCATGGGATACAGCACAAAAAAAGAGGGAAAAATGTATTTAATGTTAATTTAGTAGAAATACAGTTTTTGAAAGAGTGCTATAGCAGAAGGGAAAAAGAAAATACATGGGCCTTTCACATACACATCACTCACCACCCGAGATTCACTTCCAGATTGTCAGACAGTTGCCAGCAGACTGACCGTACACTGCCAGTGGAGCACCAGCTGCCTGATATTGCCTCGAAGTTCTCTGTCACAATACCTGCAGGTTTGATTACACGTGGCTGTCGCCATTTTGAGAGAATAACCAGGACCCATAGGACCCCTGACCAGACTGACTGAGCCCTGTCTCCAGGATCCCTCAGCCCAACCAATCACTTCCTGCCTCGGGGGACCTCACATTGACTGACTGCTCCCTGCCACCAGGACCACCAGATCAAATGACTGCATCCTATCACTGGGACCCCAGACCAACTGATTGCACCCGGCTTCCAGGATCCTGCAATTACAACACATACATACGACCTCCAGGACCCCTGACTGATCAATTGCACCTAACTTCCAGGACCTCCAGTTGATCAACTCCACACCCTGAATTGCAGGTCCCATTTGACAACACATTTAGAAGCCAGAGCAGCCATCTTGGATAATCCTGGAAGCTGTAGCTCTGATCTTTAGGTGGGGCAAATCCCATCCTGAGACCCCTGCTGGAGACTTGAAGCTCAGTGTCAGGTACCTCTCATGCATCAGGCTACTGAATACTGGGAGGTTTCATTACTATATGACTGTTATACTGTAGATGTTCCTTTTTCTCCTTAATGAAAAATGTTAAGTTTTTATTTCTTTACTTTCCTTGCTCTCTTTTCCTTTAGTTTACCTGTTCCCTCAGAGTCTCTTTCTCCCTTTTTGCATGCTAATATCCAATTTCTTTTGATTACACTCTCACACTTTCTATAATCCAGAACTTCTGTATATTCTTTTCTTATCCCATAAACATCTACATCCTACATCCCTCTGCATCCTCTTTGTCCTCCATTAGAAACTGCAGACCTTATTGCAAATCTGTTTGTTGTACTAAAGATAATATTTGAACTCATTCTGTTTATTATGACAATTTTGTTATTGTCCTCATAGGGGATATTTGGTCTAGGATTGCATACACTCTGAATTGGGCACTGCTAATATTGATCTCCCCTTAAAGAAAAGGTTTTGGGAATCTATAGGGCCACTGCAACCCTATAGGGGGAAATCTGCAATACCCCAGATCTGCACGGATAGAGGGGAAGATACATAAATGACATGAAAAAAACAAGTGAAAAGTGTTCCAAATAAATCTAGTTTCTATATTAGTAGAATCCAATGACAGTTTGATAGAAGAAATGTCAGAAAAGGACTTCAGATTATACATGATTAAGATGATTCATGAAGCAAAGGATGAGATAAGAGAGCAAATGCAGGCAATGAATCATAATGGCAATGAATCATAATACCAATAAGCTGAAAGAGCAATTGCAAGAAGTAAAGATTATTTCAACAAAGAGATAGAGATTCTCAAAAAAAAATCCTTGAAATGAAGGAAACAATAAACCAAATAAATGCCACAATGGAAAGCATCACCAAAAGACTAGACCACTTGGAAGACAGAACCTCAGACAATGAAGACAAAATATTTAATTTTGAAAATAAAGTTGCCCAAACAGAGAAGATGGTAAAAATCATGAACAGAATCTCCAAGAACTATGGGACATCATGAAAAGACCAAATTTAAGAATTATTGGGATTAAGGAAGGCACAGAGATACAAACCAAAAGAATGAATAACCTGTTCAAAGGAATAATGTCAGAAAATTTCCCAAACCTGAAAAATGAAATGGAAAATCAAATATAAGAGTCTTAGAGAACACCAAATGCACAAAATCACAATAGATCTACACCAAGGGACATTAAAATGAAAATGCCAAGCATCAAAATAAAGATAGGATTTTGAAGGCTGTGAGAGAAAAGCATCAGATTACATATAGGGTGAAACCAATACGAATAGCAGCAGACTTTTCAACCCAGACTCTTAAAGCTAGAAGTGCCTGGAAAAACATATTTCAAGCTCTGAACAAACATGGTTGTCAACCAAGAATCCTATACCCAGCAAAACTAACCTTCAGATTTGAAGATGAAATAAAATCCTTCTGTGATAAACAAAAGTTAAAAGAACTTACAAATAGAAAGCCTGCATTACACAATGTTCTCAACAAATTATTCCATGAGGAGGAAATGAAAAACAACAATGTAGGTCAGCAAAGAGAAAAACTACCTTAGAGAAAAACCATTCAAAGAGAAAATCAAGCTAAGTTAAAAACCAAAAATAAGTCCAAATGACTGGGAATAAAATTCAAATCTCAATAATAACCTTGAATGTTAATGGTCTAAACCCATCAATCAAAATGCATACATTGGAAGAATGGATTAAAAATAAAGATCCAACAATATGCTGCCTGCAAGAGGCTCATCCCATAGACAAAGACATCCACAGACTAAAGGTGACAGGATGGGAAAAAAACCACCACACACATGGACTCAGTAAAAATGTGGGAATTTCCATCCTTATATCAGATAAAGTGAATGTCAAGCCAAAGTTAGTCAGAAGGGCTAAGGGAGGATTTTTCACACTGCTTAATGGAACCATAAATCAGGAAGACAAAATGATAATAAATATTTATGCCCCAAACAATGGTTCATCCCTGTACATCAAAGAAATCCTTCTCAATTTCAGGAATCACTTAAACCACAACACAATTATTCTGGGTGAATTTCACACACTGCTGTCACCACTAGGTAGATCGTCCAAACAAAAACGAACCAAATAAACCATACAACTCAATAACACAATCAATAAACAAGAGTTCATAGACATATATAGAATATTCCACCCATCAACAAGCGGATTTACTTTCTTCTCGGCAGCACATGGAACTTCTCAAAAATAGAGCAAATATTATATCAAAAAACAGCTCTTAGGAAATGCAAAAAAATAGAGATACTGCCCTGTGTTCTATCAGATCATAACGAACTGAGAGTAGAAATCAAGGACAAAATAAAAAAAACAGAAATTACTCCAACACCTGTAGACTAAATAATATGCTATTGAATGAAGCATGGATAACAGAAAAATCAGGGAGGAGATTAAAAAAAAATTCTTAGAGGTCAATGAGAATGATGATACAACATATCAAAATCTCTGGGACACTTTAAAGCGGTACTAACAGAAAAATTATTTGCATGGAGCGCATTCCAGAAAAGAATGAAAAGTCAACAACTAAATGACCTAACATTACAGCTCAAAGCCCTAGAAAAAGAAGAATAGAATAACAGAAAAAGTAGTAGAAGACAGGAAATAATTAAAATCAGAACTGAAATCAATGAAATTGAAACAAAAGAAACAATTCAAAAAATTGACAAAACAAAAAGTTGGTTCTTTGAAAAAGTAAACAAAATAGACAAACCCTTAGGCACACTAACAAAGAGAAGGAGAGAGAAAACTCAATTACTAAAATTCGTGATGAAAAAGAAAACATCATGACAGACACCACAGAGTTACATAATATAATGAGAAGCTCCTTATAAAATCTGAATTACAATAAAATAGAAACCGAAGATATTGACAAATTTCTAGAGACATATGTTCCTCCCTAGCTGAACCAGGAGGACATACACAATTTAAACAGATCAATATCAAGCAATAAAATATAAGAAGCCATTAAAAACCTACCATTCAAGTGAAGCCCAGGACCAGATGGATTCTCACCCAAGTTCTACAAGACTTCAAAGAAGAACTCATTTCAATACTTCTCAAAGTATTCCAGGAAATAGAAAAGGAGGGTACCCTACCAAACTCATTCTATGAAACTTATATCACTCTCATACCCAAACCAGGCAAAGACACAACAAGGAAAGAAAATTTTTGACCAATATCCTTGATGAATATAGATGCAAAGATCCTTAACAAAATATTGGCAAACCGTATCCCAAGACGTATTCAGAAAATTGTGCACCACGATCAAGTGGGGTTCATCTCTGTAATGCAAGGATGGTTTAACATCCATAAATCAATAAACGTAATCCATCATGTCAATAGACTTAAGGATAAGAATCATATGGGTTATTGATGCAGAAAAAGCATTTGACAAAATACAACACCCCTTCATGCTCAAAACACTAGAAAATATAGGGATAGTAAGAACATATCTGAACATTGTAGGCTATTTATGCTAAGCCCATGAACAGCATCATTCTTAATGGAGAAAAACTGAAAGCATTCCCTTTAAAAACTGGAATAAGACAGGGATGTCATGTTCAACAATGTCCTCGAAACTCTAGCCAGAGAAATTAGACAGACTAAAGAAATTAAAGGGATATGAATGGGAAAAGAGGAACTTAAGCTGTCACTATTTGCTGATGACGTGATTCTATATTTAGAGGATCCAAAAATCTCCTCCAGAAAACTTCTAGACCACATCAATAAATTCAGCAAAATAGCAGGCTGTAAAATCAACATGTATAAATCTAAAGCTTTTTTATATGCAAGTGATGAAACATCTGAAAGGGAAATGAGGAAAACAACTCCATTTGCAATAGCCTCAAAAAAAAAAAAAAAAAAAAGAACTTGGGAATCAATCTAACCAAAGAGGTAAAAGATCTCTACAATGAAAATTACAAAACCTTGAAGAAAGAAATTGAGGAAGACCTAAGAAGATGAAAAGATCTTCCATGTTCTTGGATAGGCAGAATTAATATTGTCAAAATGGCCATACTACCAGAAATGCTCTACAGACTCAATGCAATTCCAATTAAAATCCCAATGATGTTCCTTACAGAAATAGAGCAAGTAGTCATGAAGTTCATCTGGAAGAATAAGAAACCCAGAATAGCTAAGGCAATCCTTATCAGGAAGGATGAAACAGGGGGTATCGCAATAAAAGAACTTCAAATATACTACAAAGCAATAGTAACAAAAAAGGCATGGTATTGGCACCAAAATGGACAGGTAGATCAATGGTACAGAATAGAGGGCACGAAAACAAACCCAAGTAAATACAATTTTCTCATACTAGACAAAGGTGCCAAAAATATGCAATGGAGAGAAGATAGCCTCATGAACATATGGTGCTGGAACTACTGGAAATCCATATGCAGCAGAATGTAACTAAACCCCAATCTCTCACCCTGCACAAAATTCAAATCACAATGGATCAAGCACCTTGAAATCAGACCAGATACCCTGCATCTTATAGAAGAAAAAGTAGATCCAAATATTCAACATGTTGGCTTAGGATCAGACTTCCTTAACAGGAGTCCCATAGCACAGGAAATAAAAGCAAGAATCAATAACTGGGATAGATTCAAACTAAATAGCTTTCTCTCAGCAAAGAAAACTATCAGCAATGTGAAGGGAGAGCCTATAGAGTGGGAGAATATCTTTGCCACTCATACATCAGATAGATCACTAATTTCCAGAATATATAAAGAACTCAAAAAACTCCACACCAAGAATACGAATAACTCAATCAACAAATGGTCTAAGAAATGAACAGACACTTCACAGAAGAAGATCTACAAGCAATCAACAAACATATGAAAAAATGTTCACCATCTTTAGTAATAAGAGAAATGCAAAACAAAACTACCCTAAAATTCCAGCTCACCCAATTAGAATGGAGATTATCAAGAATACAAGCAACAATAGGTGTTGGAGAGGATATGGGGAAAAAGGTACACTCATACATAGCTGGTGGAGTTGCAAATTAGTGCAGCCACTCTGAAATCAGTGTGAAGATTTCTTAGAAAATTTAGAATGGCCCCACCATTCTAGGCTCTCCCACTCCTCAACCTATACCCAAAGGACTTAAAATCAGCATACTACAGAGATACAGTCACATCAATGTTCATAGCTCCTCAATTCACAATAGCCAGATTGTGGAACCATCCTAGATGCCCCTCAGTTGATGAATGGATAAAGAAATTGTGTTTTATATATATATACAATGGAATATTACTCAGCCATAAAGTATAATAAAATTATGGCATTTGCAGGCAAATGGATGAAATTGGAGAATATCATGCTAAGTGAGAAAAGCCAATCTCAAAAAACCAAAGGATGAATGATCTTGCTGATAAGCGGATGATGACACATAATGGGGGGTGGGAGGGGGTTGAGAATGGAGGAAGGAGGGACTGTATAGAGGGGAAAGAGGGGTGGGAGTGGTAGGGGGAAGGAAAAAATAACAGAATAAATCAAACACCATTACCCTGTGTAGATGTATGATTACACAATGATATGCCTTTACTTCATGTACAAACAGAAACAACATGTATCCCATTTGTTTACAATAAAAATATAAAAAAGAAACTATATGAAGAAAGGCAAGTCAAAACAGATGTTCAATGACTTTAGCCCTGCATTTGACTTAGATAATTATTTGTACTTAGTTTGCTTATGGTAAAATATTTTCATGTGCTAAAATTTCTCCTTGGAATAGCAGATAACTCATCTTGTAAAATTGTTTTGCAAGTCCATTACTTAGGAATGCTCTGGGCATAGGCAAGAGACCCAGAGATGGAATTACATAAATCTGTGTCCCATAACTGCACTACAGATGGCCAATGGGTAAAGATTTGCATAGTTCAGAGTCCTGGGTATTCACTCATACCTTAGACTCAAAATGATGTTGAGCTGAATGGTTGGCTGCCTTACCTGCAATTTGGTTCTTTAGTTATTTTATGATTGGAAGTTTTGACCTTGCTCATGTGTCCTTTCTAAATACTGTGTACATGATCATTTTCCATGGAAACCAGTAACCTGGGCATTGAGGTTACTAATGCACCTTATGAAACCTGTAAGGTTGGTCTTCAATCACTCTTAATAGGACTGAAAATCAGTACATTCAGGAAGTTGGATGCAATCATGCTCTAACTGACTAGTGGTTTTGAGGGGAATACACACAGAAAGACACCCACAGAAAAGCAGAACTATGTGACATTGGGTAGTTAGGAGAGACATTATACCTTTTATGTATATTATAATCCACTGGAAAAATGTGTTGTTTTCTAGGAATCTTACAAGCATGTGTAAGGCATTTAAGATTGAGGATCATTAGTGGCAGTGCTTTCCTAGCTGCCTTATCAACATGCCATTTTCCCTCTCCTCCTCAACAATTTTTCCTCCAGGTAATGGATTGCAGGATGCTTAAGCATTCTGAGAGCACACAGCATCTTCAGTCTGTTGAGTGTGACTCGTTGACTGTTCAAGCCCTTATGTCCTTAGCTCCATTGCCCAGTCAGACCAAGGTCTCAGGGATCTGAAGGTTCATATTCAGAAACTCAAGGTGAGAGGCTCATGGCATATGGGGAGGGGCATAGGCGCAGGAAGCACTTACCATGGACATGGGGGCAGGACTTTGGGAAAGCATGTGGACACTAGTTTTTTAAAGTGTTTAATTCAAACCTGTAATTTGTAGTACCTAAAATGTTGATCTACAGTCCACTGTCTTCTTACACATGTACCAGTGAAAATAAAAGGTAGAGAGAATCACTGCCCTCCCCAAGAAGGGAACTGCACCTTTTCTAACATTCCTTGAAAATACACATTTGACAATCCACACACTTTGACATAAGTGGGAATACAACACATACCTGTCTGATTCTGTTCTACTAGTGAATGTCCACAAACCTTTTATAGGCTTTCTTTTTAAAAAAAGTTTCTGCAAAACTTTATCCATCATTTTCTCATTTCTGGCCTGACACTTGGTACAACACCACTTGCCCTTTGTTTAGGATTGAGTCCCAAGCAGAAGTTGAACCATCTGACAGGGCACTTGCTATTTTCACAATGTATCATTTCTCCATAGGTCACCTGATACACAGACACTATGTAGGCTCATTTGATCCACTTCAGAGTTTGGCAGGGTTTGCTTTCTTCTCTGTTTTGGCCATGGAGCCTCTGGAGTGCTTTCTCTTCTTCAAGGTCTTTACTTTGTTTCCTCTTTGAGGTCTTTGCTATCTTTTCCTTGGGTGTTCCTGAGGTGATGTCATCATGGTCATGATTATTATTAGATACATTCATCACTTGATTCACATTGTTGAGTAGCTGCAGGGTAAGCTTGTAATTTGACTTTTCTGCTTGTGCAACTGTCTCATTCTTTGCCTTCTCTTGGCCAACTTTGCAGCTGTTGCCAGTGGTATCCTTGATCTCTTTAGGTGCCTCAAAGAGTTCCATGTTACCGTCCATTTGTCTGTTCTGGCTTTCCGCCAGCTCTACCGCCAGACTCAGGATCTGAATTTTCTCATTGTCCAGTTCCTGGCTCCAAATCAGGGCTCTCTGGATTCAGCACAGCACTCACCATTTTGGGTAACATCTGCCTCTTTTTTCAACTTCTCATAATGCTCTTTCAATTCTTTCAGGATTTTTTTGGCATTTCACATTCATCTCCTGTATCAGTAAGACATTTTTTGGTAGGTCTAAAGGCAGAGACTCGATGGAGGCCAGGTAATCCTCAACATAGTTCACCAGGTGGATCTGCTTTCTTTTGGCAGAATTCAGCATGGTTCAGCTAGGGGCACCCCCTGTACTCGGTAAGGATTTCCACTTCCTGCATCCCACCCCATAAAAATAGATCTGCAAAATGCAGAGCTCTCTCTCTGGCCCTGCCCGACCAGCAGCTGCACCAGCTAAGGCCTAGGACACACAGTGCACACTGGCAGGGGTCATAGAGGAGGGGGCTCCCAGATGGACCCCTGCTGGCCAAACACCATGCGGGGTGGAGGAGGCTCATACATGGATCCCCACTGACTGGGTGGTGCAGGGGGTAGGTCCCCACTGGCCAGGTGGTGCAGGTGGTGTGGAGGGGGCTCCTGGATGGACCCCTGCTGGCTGGACATGGTTCAGGGGTGGGCAGACAGCTTGTAGGAATGCACATCTGGAAAGGGTGAAGGGCCAAGGGCTGACTGCTGCCACACCAGGGGGAATGGAGCCCAACCTGGAGGACAGTGCAGCAATTGTCCTCTAAAGGGACACTTTAAAATGACCCCATCATGGGAAGGCCCTGAACACTTTAGACACTTCAGCAAGGACCCTCCAAAAAGGCCTCTTGAAAGTCCCCATGCGAAGCATCCTCCCTGATCCAGAAAAGCAGGGTGAAAACGCCCAGCACCGGGAGGCCCTGTCCCTGGGGCATGGTGGGGATGTTGAGATGCCTGTATCCCCAGTCCTCTGCAGTGATTCACACTGGCCTGTGCTGCTCCTGAATGCTCCCTTGTGCCCTGATGTGGGCAGGAGGGCACAAGGCAGGATCTTCTCTGGTGGATGCCTCTGGGCCCCAGAACAGGACTTGTGTAGATTGGGGCTCTAAACATGGAGTCAACAGTGGGTGAAGCAACGTGGGGGTGTGCCCAGGCCACGGTGGCTTTCTGCACATGCCCAGCTCTCAGGTGGTGCTAAGCAGGATAGGCAGGCACTTGGTTCAGGTCTAGGCCCGCACACTCTGTTGACACTGGTGCTGTGGGGGCATTGGCATTGTGTCCACTGGAGCATTGGTGTCTGTCTGCTTCAGAGCTGGCAGGGTCCCAATGCCTGGATCACATGCTGGACTAATCACTGCCTTCAGGTGAGACCACTGCCCTGCTCTCAGGAAAGTGTACTGTCCTGGGGGGGTCTCAGATCGGTGTGTCTAGGGCAGCAGGAGTGCTACAGCCAGACCCCAGGTGTCTGGGCCTGGAGGTTGGGGATCAGGGCAGGGAGGTCACAGGTACTGGGCATTGCTGGATGGGAGGTAAAGGATTCTAGGTGATTGGCAGGTGCTGCGCCCAAGTCTGGGCTGGACACAGGCAGGCCAGGGACTGGGTGAAGGCCAGGCTATGAGTGCTTGGCTGTTCCTGTGACTGGTGCCTGGGGTGGGGACTGTAATACCATTTACCCATGATGAGTTCTGCTTCCTCAAATGTTGAAACTTGAACATTAGAGAAGAACATCAAGGGAAGAATATTAATCAGGTTTTATTTAAATGTAATAATACAGACTTCTCCTGGGAGTGAGAAGAGGGCCATGACTGATGTTCTAGAATCCCAAGAAGTGAGCATGCCCTACATCTTTTATAGGTTAAGGTCTCTTTTTGTTCTGCAGTTCTCTCCCCCTTATCTCTCCTTCCTGGCTACTTTACAGGGCTCGGTTTTGCAGGTGAGATGTAAAAAGTCAGAAACGGAGGGGGTAGGGGGAGGGCCAAAGTGATTCAGCCAGGCAAGGGCCCAGTACATTAATTAGAAGTTCCTGGCCTGAAGTCCTTGATAAGGAAAGGTAAATTTGGTGATCAATGTGCTTTGGAGATCCTTGACATTCCATTCTCCCAGGGGCAGTCTCCAACTTCCAGAGGCAGTTGGCTCTCATGGCCTCCATTTCTTTCATTTGACCCAATCCCCTATTTCTACACTAACTGCCTGTCCCCAAGTCTGGCTTTAACTGGAGACCCCCAACACTGTTGTGGCAGACCCCTGCAGCCCAGCCTTTTCAGATCCTCCAGTGACTTTCTCATTTGGGTTTGGTTTTGTTTTCAATGTGTTTTTACTTGTTGATGCACCTTTGTTTTATTAACAAGTTTATTTCTATGCTGAGAATCCAACCCAGGGCCTCACACATACTAGGCAAGCATTCTACCACTGACCACTTCCCAGTCCTGCTCTTTTGGTTTTGAAGGAAAAGAATCCAAATACCTAGGGCTCTGGATGCCTGAGGCTGGGGAGGTACTCAAGACATGAGAGCAGGAACTGCCATTTTCTTCTTTTTTCTGCTTGTGTGAGTGAGTGTAATTCTGTTGGTGGGCAGTGCTATGCCTGTCCTGATGCTTGGGATGCTTTAAACACCATTCTAGGGAGGACCCAGGAGTAGAACTCATGATTTTCCTTTCAGTTATTACTTGTTTCCTGTTTTTATTTTTGAGAAATTATAACTATGTTTTGAAAATATCAGAAGAATTTGGGGAAGGGAGAAGTACATTTTTATTTCATTTTATTTTATTTTTTGCAGTACTAGGGATCAAACTCAGGGACTTGTGCTTGCAACACAAGCACTCTACCGAGTGAGCTATCTCCCCAGTTTTTAGGAGTACATTTTTAAGAAGAGATTTTTTTCTACCTAATTTCAAAGTACCATTTTTTCTTTAAGAAAAAATGAAACTGCCAAAAAAGGAATTACCTGCCTCTCCCCTCCCCCCCCAGCCTGTGATATTTCCTTTTTTAAAGGGTAACCAGACTTGAAGTGTATATAGTCATTCAGAGTCTCTTTTTCATGTATAGTATATATTCTTTTCATATATAGTATATTCTTTTATTGGCCAATAAAAAATCACAAATATCCCTCAATTTTATTAACATGCCTCATTTCTTTAAAAGCTGCACAATTGTGTAGTTATTTTTTCATTGCTGAACATGGTTTACAAATTTTCAATTATCAGTTGCTTTTAAAAGACCAGTATTTTGAAACATAACATGGTGAACCTTCAGAATGTCCAAGGCCAGATATGATACTTTTATATAAAACAGGCTGAGTAATGTGTTTACAAAAATTTTAAAGTTTAGCTTAGGTGTGACTGAATTATTTCATAAAAATGGTTACTAAAGAGTTTACATTTTTTCTAAATAAATTTACCTTATGGTCAGATGGAAACATTTACTTCCTTGAATATAAAGTGGCCAGTTTGTGAAAGAAATGAAAAGCAGAAAACCAGTGGCTCAGAGCTTTTATTAGGGAGAGGAGTGGGAGAAGCACCTGGTTTAAATATTTTGAAAAGTAACCATAGGGAGTTAAGCGGAAGTGTAAGGATGTTACTACACTGCTTATGATTAAGACAGGAAACAAATCCCTGTGGAATTCTGTATTTTGTGTACAGAGAGCTGGAGGCTTCATTGGTTTAATCACAATATTGTGCCTTCTAAAAATGTACTGTTGTTTTTATCTTGGTGCTAGTAGCATATCTGCTACTGATTATCTCTTAGCTTATTTTGGTTTTTAGTGGGTTTTATAGTGGTTTCAGGCAGAGCAAAATCTCTATACAGTATATTAAGACTGCTGACTTTTAGCTCTGGATGGGGACAAACCTGGGGAAATATTGCTTTTTTATGTATTTTCAAAAATTAAGAGCTATCTTATTGCTGATGGAAAGGAATTAAAAGTTTATTTTCCAGTTTGACCGCAATATCCTTTTGGAGACATGTATTCATGAGTAGTCTGAATCAAATCAACTATTTTTTGTCCTTTGATTTTTTTTTTTTAATCATCAGGGTTGATCTCCAGAGCTTAAAATCTACTGGGAATTTTTTTTCTTTCTTAGAGAAGTGAACACAAAATTTATTAAGTCCCTAATGCATAGTACTAGATTCTTATTTAAAAACTAATTTGTATTAAGTAGCTATTGTGCAATGACATAATGAATCTGTTCCCTGATAGTTCTGTTTTTGTTAAGATAAAAAAAAAAAACCAGAAAGTGTGGTAGAAGGGGGAGGGCCTGAGAATTGGCTGTCAGAGAATGGGAAAGTGGTTTCTACCAAGAGGAGTAGTTCGGTTGAATCAGATGTGCCAATGGATGTCAAGAAACAGGACAACCTTCTTGAGTTAGAGTTCCTTGAGCTTCTAGATACTGAAAAGATAGGTAATTAAAATCATTATCATGTATTAACACTGTTCTGATGGGGAATGACTTCAAATAAGTAACACTTCTGTAACTTGCAAGCTCTTATAAGCATCCTGCAATAATCATATTACAATAGGTCAGTTCATTTTGAAATCTGAAGTGATAATGAGCATTGAAGAGCTGTGGAATGTGCAGAGCCGAGAAGTCCTACCTTCTGCATGCCTTCTAGATGCCAGCACCTCCACATTGTCCTCCTGGAGCCTTTGTTCATGTTCTTTCTCCTGCCAAATTTTACCTGTTACCTAGGGTATGGTTCTCATCTTTCTTTTTAGAGTTGAGTTTTCTCTTCTGGTGATTTCACAGCCCCATGGTTTCAGTTGTCCCTCTTTTCCCACATGCCAAGGCTCCCTGTTAAGCACAACTAGTCTCATTTTCTTGGTTTTCTTTTTTTTAATATTCTTCTTGATAAACACTGACTGGCAGTCATATTATTTTGAATTAGTAGCTTTGCAAATTTATTCTCTTTTCTCTAATTTCCTCAATTATATTGATGAACTTGACATTTTCTTAGTCATCCAAGCTTAAAATCAAAAGGTCATCTTTTTATTCTGCATTTTTATTGGTGTATTATTGTTTCATATGATGATGGGGTTTGTTGTTACTCAAAAGGTCACCTTGGATTTTTCACTCTCTCCTAAAAAATATGTTGTTGCCATCTTATTGCATTGTGCTTCCTGATTCTTCTTGCTTATTTCCATTCTTCCAGCCATCATATACAAATAAGAAATTCTTGATCCCTAGAATTTTGTCTTTCCATTCATTGTGTATACTGCTATTAAAGAGTCCTACATGAATCCTTGATCATCATAGTCTCTGCCTCATGACAGAACAAAAATCCTGAAACAATTATTGGTCATTTATTAATGTCAGTCATTATCTGAGTGCTTTATTCTCTTTTGGATATCCTAATTTATGTTGGAATTTGCTGTGATCCCCACTTTATTGGTGAAGAGGTGGATAGTTCATAAGCTTGACAAATTTGTTAATGGTAGAAGAACTCAGAATTGAATTTTAATCCTTTATTCCTTGAAGGTCTGTGTTCTTTACCACTGTGCCTCTGCCTAAAGGCTACTCATCAACCCTGGGATGAAGTTTCAGTTTTTCAGGTTGTTTTTCTGCATTAAGTGGCCCCAGTTCACTCTCAAAATTTAGTTCTTCCTGTGATCAAACTTAGGTTTCCACATATGTCCTCAAAAGAAAGTAAACTTTAAGTTTTACTTTCCTTTTATGGCTTTTTGTGAATTGTTACTTATTAGAATTTTTTTTACCTCTTTCTTTCATTTAAAATGTTAGCTCATACATAGTCATGCCCCACTCCTCCCTTTCCTGTCTGTGTAGTAGTAAAGTCTGTTTTTGTTCCTACAGCTACTTGATCTTTGATAATTTCTATTCTTAATTTCATTTTGAGTGTTCTAACAGTTATAATTGGAGTATAAGAATCTGGAAAGCAAAAGGAGTGTTTTATTTTTTCTGTATATCTCAGTAGATGCTCAGGAAATATGAATAAATGGGTATGGAAATGATTACTGGTAAAGTAGCCCTTTCTTTGGCATTTAAGTAGTGTTTGACTTTAGCTGCTGGATGTCTCCCTCTCTCTGTCTTTTACTTACTTGACACTCATCTCCCACCACAAGTTTATTGGAGTTTTGTGTCTGTAGCAACCAGGTTTTCTTTTTGTGGACTGCTGTATGAGTTCTTTATTTTTCAGATTGATGAGTATTTAGTATCAATTATTTTTTTAAAAAATCAGTGTATGTATGTGAATTCTTGGAATTGCCTATAAAAATGCTTAAATGTAACAGTTTGCATTTGATGTATTTTCCATGTTTTGAGTTGAGAATGCTTCCTAATGAACTACAATATTCTAATAAGTTGACTTCACAATTTCTTTTGTGTTTATTTAGATATGAAAGATGGAATAAAACTATTTACTGTGCTATTTTATTCCTTTTGGTGATATGAGGAAGGTCCAACAAAGATTATATATCACTTTTAGATTCCTGAAGAATTCATATAAAATTTTAGATTTATTTTGGTTGTCTATCATTGTTAATGGCTACCATGCAAAAGTTAGTTTTTTCTCTTACTTGCCTTTGCAGTCAATATTGTGTTAATTTACATTCTTAATTCTTACTTTGGTATTAGAAATATATTGCTGTTAAGGATCATAATCTTAGTATAGGTTGTTGATAGTGATGGGGGAGATGTTTGCTTTTTGAAACGCATGACTGTAGAGTGAGTTTGGGAGGCTAATCAGTTGGTCACTCTCTCTGCCCTCAACTTCATAAAGGTAATCTCAATCGCTATGTTTAGTTTTTAAGCACATTTCAATTATTCTTTGATTTAAATAAGAGATTAAATAGTTACATGGTTCAAATTTTAAGTGGTACAAAAAATACATAGTTTGAAGATGTCTCTTCCTTCATCTCCTAATTTTTCTACTGGGAGGTAGTCACTCATCTCTAAAATAATCTAGTAGAAACTATCACTTTATATGCATACAAGTGAATATGAATTAATTTTCTTTTCATGTAAGTAGAGATGAGACACAATGCAGATTTTCACTTGCATTTTTAACCTGAATTCATGTCTGTTAAATTCCATATCAATATATGAAGATTCACTCCATTATTTTAAAAATACTTGCGGCCTCAAAGTATGTTGTATATAACTACGGTTTTAGATTGTGTGTTTTATTTAACAATATTTTCTACTAATGGGCATTTTTGTTGGTTCTGTTTTTTACTATGATAGCTATTGAGGCAATGCACTGAAGGAAAATAATAAAACTTTAAAAATAGGTGATCCTTCCCTGTAAGGGAGAATAAAGTTTGAACTAAAATTCTGTAGGGGTGAAAATGTATGATTTTTAAAAATTATTCAAAGAGTCCAAATCTTAAGACTATATAGCTATCTACTGTTAATGTTTTTAAATTTTTTAAATAGAATTTACAATCTTCTATAGTTAAAAAATAGTACAGTGTGTGTAGAAGTGTGACTACACAAAAAGATATGGCATGATTTAATAGACTGAAGGGGGAAACAGCAAAACCTATTTGTTCAGGTTTGTCATTTGTGTCTCTGTTACAGTCCTTCCACCTTTTTGAGTAAGACCCCTTCTGGATTGAGGGTTTTACTATCTTCTATCAGAAAAGGTGGGACCTAGAACTACTTTATGACCAATCTTAACCCAGAATGACAGAGGGAGGTTAAAGTAAAATATCTAGGTTGTTATGACTGACCTGGGGAGAGGAACTTTTGTTTCTATGACCCACCTTGGGGAAGAGGAATTCTAGCTTCTGTGGCCTGCCTTGGGAATAAAAAAAGGAGTAGGGGAAAGAACTGAATTTAGAAAAACAATTTGTTTTTGAGGCTAGCTGGTGACCTCGAGTTCAAAGTGCTCATCATACAGAAGTACTATTCTTTGCTCTAGGTTTTTTTGAGCCACACTACATGTTTGTTGGTTACCCTTTTTGTGTATGTGTGTGTAATTGTGAGGGAGAGAAAGAGAGAGGAGAGCTGAAGCTAATTGATGTCCTAGTGAGCTACATCCCTAGCCCCCTGATTTTAAATCATATTTTTGAGACAGGATCATGCCAATTTGCTCAGGGTGGCCCTAAACTTGTCAATCTCCTGCTTCAGCCTCTGAGTAATAGGGATCATATCTGTGCTACTCCAACTGTCTTTTGGTTTCCTTTCTGACCTGATGATTAGTGACCTGTATGGAGAGAAATATGGAATCATGCAAAGACACTCCTAAGAATCTGTTGATTGAAGAGTTGCCAGTGGTTATGGGTAGCAGCTTCCATGATCAATTGCTTATCCCTCAAGGGTCATCCCTCCATGAATTAAGCAGTTCAGCCTTTTGAAATGAAAATGACCTGGGAGATAGTGTGTGAGACTATGACCTATGTTATTATTTTGATATGGTTTGCTTCCCAGTTGTCCATGTGTTGGAAGCTTGGTCTCTTTGGGGAGATCTGTGAGGTGATAGTATGTTAAAGGGGTGGGTTGTAATGGAGGTTCTTATGTCATATAGGGACTTTCCCTAGAAAGACACTGAGTTAGTTTTCATGTAACCCCTTGGTAAGGTCCATAAAGAGTTAATTCTTGAAATGCTTTATTATTAGTGAGTGATTATAAAAACCTTAGCCTGACCCCTCCAAACTCTTTGACTTCCTGGTTTTTGGGATGTAATTTCTTTTCCTAAATGAGTACCACCACTGCCATCTGCCATGATGTGATACAGCCAAGAAAGCCTTCACTGTAAGTGAACTGATGCCAGTGCTGTGCAGTTGAATATCCAGAACTGTGGGCTAAATAAAGCTCTTATCTTTATAGTTAGCCTTTCCAAGGCATTTTATTATGGCAATGAAAACCTGAGTAATTAACTTGTAATAGTGCATAACATGGAATACCTGTTTGTGGATAAACTAAAATTCCCAAGTATCATCTAGAAGAAAATATCATGGCATCCAATGCAACATATTTAATTTTATATGGTCATTACCTTTTTTAAATATAAAATTATATGTTTAAGATGAGATTTAAACTACTAAAATAATTGAAGTTAATCAAATTTCTCCTGCAGAGCTTTCCATCCTTGTTTGTTCCTTATGGGTTGCCAGAGTAATGGTTTCTCAGTTTGGTGCATGTCCTTTCAGCTGTTTATATATAAACAAAAACAATATGTTTGCCTGGTCTTAAGAACTTCAGAATTCTCTTGAAAATAACTGGTGGGAATGATAAAAGTCAGAATCTTATTGAAAAAAGTGATATAAAATGATGATGGGACAAAAGGTAAACTTATGTTCTTTGAATCCTGATAATGGATACTATAAATAGAGTATTGCTTTGTCAACTGTAATAACTACTTAGCTTCTGATAGATGGTTGATTAGGTTATCTCTGACTGTCATTTTCCCAAACTGTGTATTTTTCAAAATAGTAATAGGGGATTTGAATGTTTTTCTGTTAGGCCTGAAAAATTAGTTTTTGGGTATTTATGTACTATGCTACTTCTTTTGAGAGTGGTATTTATGTTTTGTCTAGAATTCATCCATTGTGACTTAGATTTTTTTTTAAAGAGGTCTTGTGCTTACCCATTTATGAACCACTGTGATTCTCTTTGATCCCTTAATTTGTAATAAATATTGTAAACCTAGCAAATATAAGGTCATTTATTTGATGTTTGATTTTTCCCCTACAATAGCAGAAGGAATTCACTGTAGAAAGACTTTAAAATATGATGTAGAGACAGATTATCAGCAATGTTACCACCCAGTGGTGGTATATCCTTTAATTCTGTTTTAATAAAATCATCAACATGAAAAAAAACTGGCTTTAAGTCCTGCTGCCATGTAACAAGTGGATTTAGTGATAGAACTATGAAAAATATGATTGACTAAATTTTGTAGGCCTAGCAACTTGCACTTTAGTAACCCAGTTTGTGAAAAAGCCTTGATTTAACATGTCAGGGAATTTCTGCACATAAATGACTGACCACTTGATGCTTAAACTGTTGGTTAAAGAAACCTCAGGTGGATCAATCAGTGTATCTCTATAACTGCCTTTTGATAAATAGTGTAGAATTTTGTTGTGATAAGTGTCATTATATCTTGGTAGTCAATCATTAAAATACTAAGCTTTGGGGTATAACTGATATAAAGTCTTGCTTAGAATGGTCAAGGCCCTGAGTTCAATTCATATACTGGAAAAAACAAAAGCAAGGTCTTAAGTTAGTAGAAGAAAATATTTAGAAATGCCATAGCTTAAAAGACTAGTACAAAACAGTCTTTTGTTTACAATGTTTAGAATGATTGCTTATTTTATTCTTGTGATACCTGAAAGTCATTTTACTCTGAACTCTCATGTTTTCATTTTTGTCTTTTGATAACTAGAGTGGATTTTAAAATCCTGTTTCATCTTCATACTCAAATATAAGAGTAAATTTTGGAGCACATAAAGGAAGTCACTGCAAATCTGATTTCAAGAAAAATACTACAGGGTACATAGTGAGTTAAAATGCATTATAAATTCCATCCTGAGAAGTTTTCCTTAAATACTCTAAAATATTTTAATAGGATTGACTTTTCCCTTCGAATAGTGGTTTGAACTTTCTTCTTTCATGAACCAATGATAACTAGAAATGGATATAGAAAATTCTATATTAATTTATAACTGCATTATACTCTACTATACTATTATCTATTTCTGTATTATTCTTTTCATGTCATTGATTTGGCTTTCAAGGAAAAGAAGGGAAGAAATAAGCATGGATTTAAAATAGCTGAACAACCTCATTGTTTATGATGAACAGTAAGTTTGCTTTTTCTTGACAGGGACTTATCATCATCACTGATTTTATTGTATCTGTATAGCACTTAATAAAATGAGTGCCAGTCATACTGCTATCATAAGTCATATATTTATATACACATACATCTGGACATCTGGTACACAATTCACAAGGCACCATTCATTTAGAATACTATGTAAATGAAATAGCCTCTATTGCTTCAGGAGAACTCCTGATATTTTTTAATGAGTTGTTTTAGTCAGCTTTTTCTGCTGTTGTGATCTTCCTTGAGGACAAGAGCAAATTTAGAGGAGAAAAAGTTTATTTGAACTCCCAGCTTCAGAGTTCTCAGTCCATTGATGGCTGACTCTATTGCTGTGGGCCCAACGTGAGGCAGGACCTCATGACAGAAGGACATGGAGGAGGTAAACAGCCAGGGCCCTACACCAGGAAGCAGAGAGAGACTATTTCCCTCACTGCAGACAAGATATAGACCCCAAAGTCATGGCCAGGGACCCACTTCTAGCCATACATATCCTACCTTCCTACAGTAACACCCAGTTAGCCCTTATCAGGGGACTGACACACTGATCAAGTTAAGATTCTCAAAACCTGTTATATTACCCCTAAACTTCCTTGCATGATTCATACATGAGCTTTTAGGGGGGACAGTAAATATCTAAACCATAACAGTGATGCTTCCTGGATTTTCCAGGCAGTATGTTTATACACTTATATATTTGTTGTTACAACATTTTCATGTTTTTAAAGAGGCAGGTAAGTATTATTCTCATTTTATACATGATGGGATACATGATCTCAGACACAAAATGACTGCATTTTTATGAATATTTTCTGTTTTTCATAAAATAATGATTATATTATACTCAGTGATCTACCGTGCTTATGGACATAGAGTTTGGTGTGAGATGCACCTAAACCTGAACATGTTTTGGTTCCTTGTAGGTATAAAGGCTTGAGAAAGTTAATTTAATATCTTTTTTTTTTAATTCCACCATTGAAAATAATACTGTGTACATAAATTTTTTTAAAGATTTAAATACATTAACCTACTGGAAACATCCCAAAGCTTTATAGTTGGTTTAATAATCAAAAATAAAGGCAAGGCTATTTTGTGTGCTGTTTTTTCAGAGATTATGAGATTATTTACTTGGCAGCAGAAACTGAGGCACCTCACACAGCAGCCATATGTATTTAAGCAGAGGTCAGTGTGGACCAGTTATATCTCATTTATCAGTATTGTAAATGGTGAGTGGAAGGAGTTAAAAAATAAGAGGAGGAACCTCAAATAACAAGGAAAATAGTTGTTCCATAGTCCAGAACAGGCTGATCCAGATAAGACTTCATACAGTATCGATAAAAAAGTAGGAGTTTTGAATCATCTGACCACACAAAGAAGAAATGAGAAATGACTAAAGTTTGAATTTTTAACCATTGGAGTATTGCGGGGACATCCAGAATTCCATCCAGTCCTTGACAAAGATCCTCTGGAGGATGTTTGCAAAGGCTCATCCTAAAGGGAATTACCAGATGTTTTGCTCCGGAGCATTGTGTTTTTTCTGCTGTGTTTTTCTGATAATATATTACTCATTTCAGTCTGAACAGATTGCTTAAGGGGATGAGGGGAATACAACAAAAATTCCAGAAAATATTACCTACAATCTGAAAGACAATGGGTCTTTACCACTAACAAAGTTAAAAATAATTTTGCAACCATACAATGAGTCCCTGAAAGCCTCTGGAGAAAATAGATATAGATCTGCCTTTGTCTCCAACAGGCTGGTTAAATTCTAATGATGGTTTTGTTTATGTGTGGTGGTGGGGTAAAAGAATAAGGTTTCACAACATTCCTTCCTTCCTACAAAGAATAGGTCACCCCTATAATAAACATTGGTACACAATGCCCTGTTCTGGGAAAAAGAGCTACATAAGACAAAGTAATCTATTCAGTAAAAAAAAACTTGGCCATGAGATCATTGCGACCACTGCCCTCCTGTAGCCCTTTAACTCAGCAATTTAGATATTAACCAGATGGACCTAGTAGAGATGGTCACATGAGAGACTTGTTTATTGCTTTAACTGCAAGAGTATTAAGAATAGTCTTAGGTCACATAGAGTTTAGATATTAAGGAAATAAATATTGTATTAGCTCATTGACATAGTTAGATATTCTTAAAACAATTGTGATTAGGTAAGGATAATCTGTAAGGTTACTGTTTTCTCATAATCTTTCGGTTCCTTATTAAGAACAATTTCTGCCTATGCTTTGGAAACTTCTTTAATTTCATTAACCACAAGACTGCCATTTTAGCCAGAAGAAAAATGTATATAAACCCAGCCTTCCCCAGAATAAAGTGGGAGTGATTGCACCAGAAGTAGAGTCTGTGTCTTTCATTCTCCATCCATCGCTGATGCAGTCTCCCCGCACCCTGTTACCTGTGTGGAACCCATGGACTCCTGCTAGGGCTGAACCCCGGCAGAGTATTAATACTGTGTCTATGAATTTTGAGGTGTTCCTTTCTTTTTTGGTGGTGCTGGGGATTGAACCCATGGTGCCACCCACAGCAGACGAGTGCTCTACCACTCAGCCCCAGCCCATGAGGTGTTCCTGACATACCATCATTGCTACTGTTCTTCATAGTAAGTTTGAGTCAGCAAGAAGTGTTTGAATTAGAACCAATGTACTATAGAAAGACTTTGATTAGTTGGTTTTAATCTTTGCAATTTGAACACCAGTTACCTGTCTATTCATTCCTTTCACTCTTTTTTTTTTTTTTTTTTTTGAGGGGGTCATGCTGGAGATAGATCTCAGGGGTAATTAATAACTGAGCCATATACCCAGCCCTATTTTGTATTTTTTAATGTGCTTACTAGCACCTTACTTTTGCTGAGGGTACCTTTGAACTATGATCCTCCTTCGTCAGCCTCCAGAGTCACTGGTAATACAGGCATGTGCCACCATGCCCAGCTGTCCTTTTACTCTTCATTGTACTTGATTGTAAAATACTAAATTTGAGTATGTTTATTATTTAATTTGATTCAAAAAATTAAGTAAGTCAATAGAAAGGTTTTTGGTCAGTGGTGTGGTAAATGTTATGGATTCAGATTTCAATGAATATGTTTGTTTTGGGGACTTTTTCTCATTGTTATTTTAAAGTTTGTAAAGGTCAGTGTCTGCTTGTTTTCTAACCCTTTGTTGCCTTCTGTTAATAGGGAACATTATTAAAATCAATCCTGCTCCTAAATATTCATGTGTGTGTGTGTGTGTGTGTGTGTGTGTGTGTGTGTGTTTCATCTAGTATATCTTCTCATTTATTTTAAGTAATACAAAAAAAGCATTTACCTCCAGGGAGATTTCTTATTTTTAAAAGATGCTTCCTTTTGAGGCAAATTGGAATCTCAATACATTAACATTTTCAGAATTTTGAATCTGCTACCTATATCCTAGTGCCTGCATACAGCTAAGAAAATATGTGGACAACTGTCTTGTACAGGATCTTTACTCATGCAGTACTGAATTTTGGTAAAGACACTAAATAAATGCTTTTAGTATTTTTCACTATCCAAAAAGTCAGTTCAGTAATTAGAATGAGCCCTAAGAAGTTTCAAGCTTGAAGTTTATGTTTAGGAACAGTTTCTCACAGTGCTCCAAGATATCAGAAATGCAGAATTTTTAAAATGGGAACAGTATGTTTTCACAGCTTGACAATTATCATGCAAAAAGGTGATGGTTTGTTGTGTTTCACATTGGTGCTTAAGTAAAATTGAGAGTCAGGGCTTTCATGTTTTTGTACAGTTTATCTCTGGTGTACTTGTTATTTCAGTTAGAGGACTTTAGTCCATTTTAAGAGTATGACCATGCATTATGTTTAAGCAAAAATGAATTCCAGGTTTCATTAAGCAATAATAAAAGCATGTTTATTGCTACCCATGCTTGCAGGATCTTCAATTCTTCACCTGTATCCTGAATGAGAAATGGGAGACAGAGGGATAAATTTTGTCAGTTAGTGTACTGACTTAAGATGAATTATGTTTGTTTCTCCATGCAGAGCAGTGTTCCACTCAAGAGTAGAGAACAAATACAGTTTAGGTAGTCTGGTAGGTAAACAATGCAGCTTCCTTCCCCCAAAAGGTCCATGTCCTAATCCCCAAAAGTGAATGTGTGACCTTTTGGCAAAGATAAATTAAGGATGCAGATGAAGTATGGTTGCTAACTAGCTTACTGTAAGGTAGGAAGAGTATTGTGGATTATGCTGATGAGTCCAGTGTATCCTCACGCAGGTTCCATGGTGTTCATTGTGTTATATGTTATCACAGTAACAAAAGTGTGTGGTTTATTTAGTGTCATTTACTGCTACTTTATTCCAAAATTGTTTTTTCTGCTGAAAAAGTGATATAACAAATTAAATGAATCCCTTAATGCCTGCTTATATATTTGTTTTTCATCCTGTGCTCCTACAATCTTGGGATTAATTTTTTCCCTCAGAATTCTTTTTAATTATCTTATTCTCTTCAACTTGAAATATTGCTGACAAGAAAAAAACCACCCTTACTAATTTTAGCCCTTGAATTTTTTTTTTATGAATTTCCCTGTCTTTTTGGATTTCTGTATTTAGCCTGCCTATCATGCCTATTTGATTAAGTTCAAGAAATTTGTTAATAGATTTTTTAAATCCTTTTCTATGTGTGTTAACAATTGTAGAGGTCTATAGAGGAGAAACAGGGATACCAGAAAGATCATGTGCTTCAGTTAAAAACTATTCAAGTTGCTTGCAGTAATTGAAATCCTTGAAGCATCCTCCTTCCTGAAACTTTGACTGTGGGGTAAATTTCCAGGTCAAGAACATAAGGATGGCAGTTTTGCTAATTGTTGTGCTCAGTAGTGTTAGTCACTGTCAGCATGTGACTTCTTTGAGATCAGAATAGATGATTTTTTAACAGAGGATACCTGTTGATAATTGTTTAAAATTTTTCCAAGAAAGTAAGATACTCTCCAAAAGGAAGGGAGTATTTGTGCAATGTAGCAGTTAAAGTCAAATTCAGGAGAGCATGAATGCTTTGACTTAGCAAGCTTCATATTGTATTTTCAGATCATTTTATTGCCAACCATGGTCTTTCTGGTGGTGTTCAGTATTCTGCTACTCTGGGTCCAGTGAGGAAAGGAAAGTCACACAGCAATGAGAACAGAGAATGTTTAAATGTAAAGAATTACTATCACAGACTGTTACCTAGTATGAAGTAAAGAGAACTGTAAAAAATAATAGTAATTTATGCCAGTGTACCCTGTGCTTGTAGGACTGTGATTGAGTAACCAAGCAAACAGCTCACACAAGGTTTGAGATGTAGGCCTCATCAGAGAGGGCTTGTCTATGACTACTGAACAGCAGAGAAAGCACGCTGATGGAATTTACTAGAATGTCACCCTCTCTGGTACCAGGGGCACATGTTTATGGAAGGTTTTTCAGAAAGACCTGTGTTCTACAGACTTGTAAGCTCAGGAGGGAGTGTGCATAAGAAGTTGTGGGATGTGGTGCAGAGCAGGAGACTGGTGCTGGAGACACCTGCAAATAGTGACCTAAACAGAAGCAGAATTCTTCTCTCTTACAGTGTCTCTTGTGCCATCTGCTGAACATTATCCATCAGTTGACATTGACACAGAAACTAGAGTAGATTTTTTTGTAACTATTCCCTGGTTTAATCACGGCAGCAAATTGCTGTTCTAAGTTTTTCCTGAAGTACATGTTCATAGCATTTGCACCCTGTGCCATCCAGAAATGTAACCAGACAATTATGAGAGCACAGAACTGCATCAAAAGAGCATCAAGTACCATGAGAGGTGGATAATAAGTGTCAACTGAATCTAATATGGAAAATGTAGTAGAAAAGGGCCTGACTGGGAATTAAAGAATGCCTATATATAGGTTACTTTTCTAAAGAAATCTATTTTATTTGCAAGACACTAAATCTACAAGATAATGATTTTTAAATTGTTGCAGTGCTTGGCAATGTGCCAGAGAATAATATGGTAAAAATCATGCACGTATCACTATTGAAAGTTACTCAATTCATGTGAACACATTCTAATATAAAATTCTAAAAATAGCATTGAAACACCATCAGAGATGTCTCAAAATTAATTTTTGGATAGAAAACCAGAAACTGTATGTTGACAACTAGACAAAAATATAATATTCTTCCTCAATTACTGAGTTACATAAGATTATTCAACATATATGGAAAAAATTAGAACTGTATTTATTTCATTTGCTTATTTTTTTTTGGTAGTGTGGAGATGGATTGATTTCTAAGAAAGCAGTGGGAAAACAAGTACAGAAAAATTATATTGGATAATATTTGTTTAATTCAAGACAATTATTCCAAATTATCTATTAAAATCTCCTATTGGGGAAATTAAAGAGAATATCTGCATATAATAAAGTAATTAAGTGATTAGTCTATACAGCTACAAGCAATGAACTAAGGTATAATTGAGGTATAAAATGATCATTTGTGTCATAAAGTAAAAGTATGAGCTAATTCTTGCACTGAATCACTTGAGAGCCATTTAAACCTTAATGAAAAATAAAAAAGTAAAAAAGAAAAAAGTGAGAAGAAAAATGATGAGGACATGTGCGAATGCATAAGAACCAAACAACCATTGGTTAAAAAAAAACACAAGCATGTATGAACAGGTCAAAAGTATTATATATCCAAAAAAAACAGCTACATTGAAGAGGGCAAAATTGTAAAATCAATGTATTTTTTAAGTGAAATGTAAAATATAATGAAAATATTTAGAATGGTTTTTAAGTCAGTGAATTTTACAAATTCTAAAAAAACTCCAAGTTTGCCAAATATTTGTGTCAAAATCATATCACATTTTTTTTCCTTTTTAGTATACAACAAAGAACACATCATACTTAAATATCCAAGGAAAGGTCTTTCAGTAGAATTTATTTAGATGTAGATCTTGAGGATCAATTTTGATCAATTTTAGATCAGTTATCTATGTAAAATGGTTACTTTTCTCATTTTACTCCAGTTAAAAAATAATAATCAAAGAGCTTTTGATCCCTACTTTAGAAGGTTAATAATGTTTTCACTCTTTTTAGTCTTGTACATGCTAACATTCTGCACAGTGTCTATAAACAGAAATTCACTCAATAAGGGTGATTTTCTGGGAATCAAGGGCAGGTTGTTTCTGTTTGGTATATAAACACAGTGTTTGTTAACAGTAATTGGCATAGTTTCTGAAAACAGAAAATTTTACAAGTAATAAATATGCCTATGATGTGAGTGTTTCTTATAGGGGACATTGAAGATAACTTGAAAAATTTAAATTTAGAGCAAAAAATTGCCTTGCAACCATATATTGCTATTAGTGAATGTGGGAAATAGCTGGGCAAGGCTAATTGGACAAACAACAATATAATATATTTAGCCAAGAATATAAATTATATTTTGATGTTTTTAGAAAATAACTTTTCAGTCCATTACATCTATGATTCCTAAGGATGATGTTTTTAATACTTTCTTGGCTTCAGAAGGCATTATATTTGAAAGATTTACTTATTTGTAATCATGTTTTATAATACTGAGTTTTGAGATCACATAGAGCATTTCCTACAGAGTAGCTGTAATAATAGTAATAATAATAATAATAAAAACAACTACATCCTTAAGTTGAAAGCAACCTTCTTACCCCCTTCTAAAAATTCCCTTGGCTAATTCTGTTAAGTCTCATTTCCTCAATGGAAAAATATTTCAAAGAGAATTAATAACTAACTTTTGCATGTGTATCTATCTACTGATGCCCACTGAAACCCCAACTTAATTGTAAATGCTGTAACAGAAGAGGCTTAGTCTTGCTAGAGAGGAAAGCTATTTCTTTGTTTTTTATATAGTTTTGAGTTCCTATTTATGATTTCTGAGAAGAAATAAACCAAGGAAAGAATGTATAATAATTTGAAATATTTTAGAAAATTAATGACCTTATGCAACTCTTGTGTATATTTATTATATCAATTTTTTTTTTATTTTTCATCTGTATAGAATTAAAATGTATAGTACTTACATTTCATATTTACCTTCTCCTTTTCATTTTCTATGCAAAAAATTTATCTAAATTCATCATGAATTATTTTTTTGAACCAGGAAATGAACCCAGGGATGATTAAACACTAAGACACATCCCCAGATCTTCTTTTATTAATCCATTGGTGAGATTACAGTCCTCATAATCCAACCACTTCCTGAAAAGCCTCCCTCTGAACATTGTTGTACCAGGCAACTTTGGGAGGTTTTGCAGAACATTGCAGATCCAAATCATGCATGTCCTATCTCCTAAACAGCTCCTTTAGGTGCTGCTCCTCTGCTATCCAAGATGCCACTGTAATTTCTTAATTAAACTGCAGTAATCATCTTCTAGTACCTTTTCTGGTTTCCACTCGGCCTAGACACAACCCAGTGCATTGTCTGAAAGCACTTCAAAAGATGTTTTGTATGGGGTAATCCCCTGTTTAAAAGCCTTCATGGTACTCTGTTTTTTATGTTAAAATTCAAACTTCGCTTTGCATGTGGCATTCCCTTCACCAGGAACACCCTTTGTCCTGGATATTTATTTCCTCTTATTTATTCAATAGGTCTCATTTTAGACATTAATTTCTTGGAATATTTTTTCTAGTTCCTCAAGGCTGAAGACTCCTCCTCATATGTCCAGGAAGTATAATTGTTTGTGATATAATTACTGTATTTGTTTCTCTCTTGTCTGGCACCAGGACTGGAAAAAAAGTGTCTGATAAACACTTCCTGACAATTTAGAATGAAAGCACTTTATTTCCACCATTGGTGATCAAACTCGATTTGCTATGGAATCACCCAGAGGACCTACTAAACCATAGCCTGCTGGGTATACTCCTACAGTTTCTGTTCACCAGTTTGGTGTTGTGCTGATGGTAAATTTGGAATTAGATATTTGCAAGGATCTGAGAGTGAAACACTGAAGTACCCAGAGGGGAGAGGTCTCACCAGGAGAAGCTTACAGGTCCAGGTGTAAGTAACACCCCCACCCCAGGATGGGGAATGGGGACTTTTGTTTGCACATGAGAAATGCACAGTATTCCCTTGTGGACACATTCATGTTTTTACTAGCCTACTAATGATATTGGGGATTATTTTTCTCAGAGAACCTACTGAGAATCTATTAGGGATGTTTCTTAATGAGTTAGGTAACAAGTGACTTATTAGATTCATCACCATCTGCTTTTTTAAAAAACACTATAATAGCTTACTATAAAATAAATATTCACATTTGAACTTTTATAAGAATAGGAAAACATGATTCCATGCCCCATGAGATAGAGGCAGAATAAACAAGGATAGGTAGAAAGAAACCAACAAAGAAACAGCAAATTTAAATCTGAGAAGCTGCTATGAGCACCCTCATGTTTACTCCCCAAGATTATTCTCCTCCAGAAATAAATTGTTTAAAAGAACTTGAATCTTAGAGTATTGTGAATCAAACTAATGTTCATATATATTGCTAGAATCCCTTCTTTTCCTGGACCTGTGTGCCTGAGATCAAGGTCAGAGCTAATAGAACTCTTGCAGAAAGCTTGCTCATGAAAGGCATTGCCACAGCAGGTAAGCATCCTGTGTCCTTGCACAGAAACATTTCCAGGCTCTGTGCATGCCACAGCTATGAGGTTATCAGAGACACCCAATCTCAGTCATTGCTCTCCCATCCTCTGTCACTCCTCTCCACAGGTGGGGTTGGGCCCCATGGTGCCTCTTGTTTCTAGGAATAAAAAACAATTATTTGCATTAACTTCTCATTAACAATTACATGAACTTGGTGTGTCACTACCATGTACTGAGACTGTGGATGTGTGCAGGGCACTTCCCTGGATACTTGCTCTGGTACCAAGACTCACAGTATTCCCTCCCCCTGCCTTACCTGCATGGGTCCCACCTGGCCCACTGCACCTCGGCACCCTGTCCACTCAAGCCAGAACCATAAGCCCCTCCCTGAGTGAGTACTGAGATGCAGCTGTGTGCAGTGTCTACCCCAAGTCCCTAGAGTCCAAGTCTGCATGGGAAGCTGCCAGATCAGTGTAAAATTGCAGGAGGGTGGGAGGGGGTGAGTCTGGGCAAGAACCACCTCTCTGATCCATCTGCTTCTCCACAGGTGGCAAGTGTGAAGGGACTCTGAATGGGGAGCAATGGCTGCTGCCCAGGGCAAGGCGACAGCAAACCAGCACTCTTTCTTCTCAATGCTGGTTGCGGTTGGGGCAGGATGGTGGTGGCCACCAGGGGTGGCCAGGTAACATGATCTCCTGCAGGGCAGCTGCTGTGTCCCTGCCCACTAGAGTGCTGGGGTTCAGGGCCCTTGTGGTTTGATGCAGTAGGGTGCACACAGAACTAGGGGGCTGGTAAGGCTTTGGGGACCCTCCCAACCATGACCCAGCACCAACACATGGGAAGTTGGTGTGAGGGGGTGGGGAGAAACATTCATCCCTGGCAGTGGCAGATGTTTGACTCTGCTGGTGCTTCAACTGCTATTGTTTGGGAGCCCTTGGAAACTTGGTGTGTGCTTGAAACTGGTGCCACCAGGGTCATGGACCCATTATTGGGCTAGGCATGGTGGATGGTGTGGGGGTCAAAGGGGGGTGGGGGTCATAGGATGCCACCTGAATGGCATAGAGTGGGTTTAGGCTGGGTGGGCACTCCATCTGGGGTGGGCTCCTGGGTGGGTTCCTGAGCATAACATCAAAAACTTGGTGAGCATGAACTTCTGGGTTCCCACCTTTTCCTCAGAGTCACTGGATCAGGATGGAGTATCACTAGGTCTGGAGGATGCGATGTGACTTTAATCCACGAGGCATCCATGAGAGGGAAATTGACCTAGTGAGTGTGCGCAGTGTTGCTGCTTTTTTCCCCCTAATAAAAGCCATGAGAAACCCTTAAAGCTTTGACCTTGCCCTCTGCTTCCTCAAAGAATGCCAGAGACCCATCCAATTGCTCTGATTAATGCTGAGTTGATTAGTGTCTGAGTCTCAGCACTGCAGACTTGTTATCTAAGGATGACTGACATTCGGTGAACTTCAAATGTCAAGTGCCAATCACAGCAACCCATCCTTTCAATCCTCTCCACTTGGGGGCCTCTCCTCCTTGTCCCCCAAGGCCTGGTTCCCAATCCCAAGTGGGTGTCGTGTCATCCCTGGAGCAAAACTTTCAGTGTCCAAAATTTTGCCAGTCCACTATTTATCCCTCTGTTAACTTCTATTTAGAAAACAGAGGTGAGTTTTGAAATAGGGAAGAAGAATCTGCTGATGTCAAATGACCTTTTGAAAATGGAGATGCAATGTCTTGTGCAAGAGCTTTCCAACCTAAATCAATTTCCCACCTAAACTTAACCAAGTCTGCTAAGTAACATCTTCTTTCACAGAAGTTTGCTCTTTAAAAAATATGAATACTTCTCTTTGTTGGGGGTCTTAAAAATGCATGAGTGAGCATCTTTTGCTGCTAGTTGCTTTAAAAAAAATAACTGTAGTATATTCATAACCCATATCCTGAAATACTGCCACGCTAAGAAACTGCTTGCTCTAGGTTTGACTGAAGTTGCCATAATTGGCTCTGTTCTGTGTCAGGTGAAGGTGATTTAGGTAAGTCAGTGATTTCCATTTGATAACATTTTAAAGGTCTGAACTCAATTATGGTCAGATAGCTTGACAAAATAACTTTTAAATTAATGTTTATCAGAGATCCAAGATGGTAGACTTGAGGGAGCCTGTGTTTCTTGTTGCTCCATAAATCTGGTTTCAAGCAGAGGATATGTTTCTAGGTGATGCAGTTTTTGATGCTTATCTATTCTCTGTTGTTTACCCCATCAATGCCTTTTTGAATGCAGATTACTCACTGCCAGGCGCCTATTATCTGCCATTTGCCTGCCTCTTGCCTGTCCATCGCCTGCCTTACACTTATCTATCACCCATTGCCCAAGGTTCATCTCCTGATTGTCTGACAACAGTCAGAAAACTGATGGCCAACAGCCAGTTGAGCGCCAGCTGCCTGTAATTGTCTGGAAGTTCACTGTGACAGTACCTCCAGGTTTCATTACACATGGTTGCCGCCAGTTTGATTCAACATCTAGGCCCCATAGGACCCCGGGCTGGATGGATTGAGCCTCATCAGGATACCCCCAGGAAGCTGGATCAATCACTCCCTACCTCCGTGGCACTCACATCAACTGACTGCTCACTGCCGCCAGGCCCCCCAGATCAAATGACTGCACCCTATCACCCGGAACCCATACTGACTGAATGCACCTAGCCTCCAGGATAGTGCAACCACACGCAACCTCTAAGATCCTTGCCTGACCAATCGCACCCCGACTCCAGGACCTCCAGCTGACCACCTCCACACCCCGAGATGCAGCTCCCCATTTGCCAACACATTTGGAAGCCAGAGCAGCCATCTTGGATAATCCTGGAAGCAGTAGCTCTGATCTTTAAGAGGGGCAAATCCCATCCTGAGAACCCTGCTGGAGACTTGAAGCTCAGTGTCAGGTACCTCTCATGCATCAGGCTACTGAACACTGGGAGGTTTCATTACTATATGACTGTTATACTGTAGATTTTCTTTTTTCTCCTTAATGAAAAATTTTAAGTTTTTATTTCTTTCCATTTCTTGCTCTCTTTTTCTTTTGTTTACTTGTTCCCTCAAAGTCTCTTTCTCACTTTTTGCCTGTTAACATCCAATTTATTTTGAATACACTCTCACCCTTTCCATTATCTAGAACTTCTGTATATTCTTTTCTTATCCCATAAACAGCTACATTCTACATCCCTCTTCATCCTCTTTGTCCTCCATTAGAAACTGCAGACCTTATTGCAAATCTGTTTGTTATACTGAAGATAATATTTGAACTCATTCTTTTTATGATTTCAACATTGTTAATATCCTCATAAGTGCCATTTGGTCTAGGATTGCATACTGTCTGAATTGGGCACTACTAATATGGATCTCGCCTTAAAGAAAAGGTTTTGGAAACCTATAAAGCCACTATAAGCATATAGGAGGGAATCTGCAATACCCCAGATCTGCACTGCTAGAGGAGAAGATACATGAACAACATAAAAAATCAAAGGAGAAATGATCCAAAAAAATCTAGATTCTATATTAATAGAATCCAATGACAGTATGGTAGAAGAAATGTTAGAAAAGAACTTCAGATTATTGATGATTAAGATGATTCACAAAGCAAGGATGAGATAAGAGAGCAAATGCAGGCAATGAATAATCCAAAAAGCATTTGAAAGAGCAACTGCAGGAAGCAAAAGATCATTTCAACAAAGAGATAGAGATTCTAAAAAAAATAAAAATAAAAAATAATTCCTTGAAATGAAGGAAACAATAAACCAAATAAAAACCTCAATGGAAAGCATCACTGAAAGACTAGATCATTTGGAAGACAGAGCCTCAGACAATGAAGATAAAATATTTAATCTAGAAAATAAAGTTACCCAAACAGAGATGATGGTAAGAAATCATGAACAGAATCTCCAAGAACTATGGGACATCACAAAAAGACCAAATTTAAGAATTATTGGGATTGAGGAAGGCACAGAGATACAAACCAAAAGAATTAACAAACTAGTCAATGAAATAATATCAGAAAATTTCCCAAACCTGAAGAATGAAAGGGAAAATCAAATGCAAGAGGCTGACAAACAGCAAATGCACAAAATCACAACAGATCCTCATCAAGGCACATTATAATAAAAATGCCTAACATTCAAAATAAACATAGAATTTTGAAGGCTGCAAGAGAAAAGCATCAGATTACATATAGGGTGAAACCAATATGGATAGCAGCAGGCTTCTCAACCCAGACTCTAAAAGCTAGAAGGGCCTGGAACAACATATTTCAAGCCCTGAAAGAAAATGGTTTCCAACCAAGAATCCTATACCCAGCAAAACTAAGCTTCAGATTTGAAGATGAACTAAAATCCTTCCATGATAAACAAAAAAGAACATACAAATAGAAAGCCTACACTACAGAATGTTCTCAACAAAATATTCCATGAGGGCCAACTAGGAGATCAAAGATCAGGTCCACAAGAATTTTTGTGATTCTAGAAAGACATAAAACTAGGAGCATCTCCTGTTTCCCTGAGGTCCAGGGAACTGTATATCACAAGGAGTAAACTTCAGTATGTGCACATTAAAAAATTCTTTGAGGAGATCAGGAGATTCCAGGAAAATAATAGGAGAAACTCCAGATAGATTCCTTGCCCCCTCAACTACTTGAGAACACAGTGAAATGATGCTGAAGAGGTGGGTACCCACCAGACACTGAATTTGCTGACACCATGATCTTGGACTTTCCAACCTCCAGCACTGTGACAAATAAGGTTCAAGCTTACTGCTGAACTTCTGTAAAGAATGTTTCTTGGAGATCCAAGATGGCAGAATAGAGGGTGACTGCATCTCCAGTTGCTCCAGAACCCAGGAGTCAAGAAGGGGAGGCATTGAGAGACTCAGACTAAAATAGAGCCATGGGTGAGTCTCACCTACCAGGTAAAGCTCAGCCTGGGTGGCAGGCCCGGATAGAGGTGGCTTATCGGACCAGGGCAGGGCAGCTAGAGTCTTCCACAGGCAGCCATGTGCACTCCGGCGTAGGTCCCTCCCACACAGCCAGCTTCTCCAGCTTCTCAGAGCAGACCCTCAGTGAAAGCCTTTCTGATCAAAACCAGCTCCAAGTCTCGGAGCCAGCACGGAATGCTCTGGTCCGCAAGCAGTATCAGGCACCAGGACAGGGCAGCCAGGGACTTCCACAAGCAGCCCGGCCCCCTGTGGTGGGAGGCACCTTTCAAGGCTAGCTTCTAGGAGCAGACTACTCAGTGAGAGCCTTTCTACACAGAGCCAGCCACAAGTCCCCGAGCCAACGGAGAGCTTTGATCCACAAGCAGCCTCTGGGATCGTAACAGGACAGCCAGAGACTTCTCCAGGTGGCCCTGACCCCTCCTGCCACAGGTTCTTTCCACGGGGTAATCCAAGATGGTGGAAAAGAGGGTGACTGCATCTCCAGTCACTCCAGAACCCAGGACTCAAGAAGGGGAGGCATTGAGAAACTTGGACTAAAATAGAGTCATGGAGTGAGTCTCCCCCACTGGGTGAAGCTCAGCCTGGGTGACAGGCACAGATAGGGGTGGCTTATCAGACCAGGGCAGGGCAGCTAGAGTCTTCACCAGGTAGCCTTCCACACTCTGGCGGTGGGTTCCTCCCACACGGCCAGCTGCACGGTGCAGGACCCCCAGTGAGAGCCTTTCCACACAGTACCAGCTCCAAGCCCTACAACCAGTAGGGGGCTAGGGGCAGCTTTCTTTGGAAGAACTGCATTATCAAGATCCTCCAAGACATTAGGCTACTGAAGACTGGGAGATGATACACTGGAAATCTACAGGGACACTATAAGCCGATAGAGTAAATCTGCAATATCTCAGGGTCCCACTGACATCTGACCAATATGAGAAAAGAAGGGAAGAAAATGGCCCAAACAAACCTAGAAACTATATCAATAAAACCCAATGACAGCACAGCAGAAGAAATATAAGAAAGGGAGTTCAGAATGTACATAAGTAAAACAATCAGGGAAGCAAATGAGAAGATGAAAGAGCAAATGTAGGCATTGAAGGAGGAGATGAAAGAGCAAATGCAGGCATTAAATGATCACACCAATCAACAGTTAGAAGAGCAAATACGGGAAGCAAGAGATCATTTCAATTAAGAGTTAGAGATACTGAAAAAAAAAACAAACTAAAATCCTTGAAATGAAGGAATCAATAAACCAAGTTAAAAACTCCATAGAAAGCATAACCAATAGGATAGAACACCTGGAAGACAGAACCTCAGATTTTGAAGACAAAATATTTAATCTTGAAAACAAAGTTGACCAAACAGAGAAGATGGTAAGAAATCATGAACAGAATCTACAAGAATTATGGGATATCATGAAAAGGCCAAATTTAAGAATTACTGGGATTGAGGAAGACTTAGAGAAACAAACGAAAGGAATGAACAATCTATTGAATGAAATAATATCAGAAAATTTTGCAAATCTGAAGAACAAAATGGAAAACCAAGTACAAGAGGCTTATAGGACTCCAAATATACAAAATTACAACAGACCCACACCAAGGCACATTATAATGAAAATACCTAACATAGAAAATAAAGACAGAATTTTAAAGGCCGCAAGAGAAAAGAATCAAATTACATTCAGAGGGAAACCAATAAGAATATCAGCAGATATTTCAATCCAGACCCTAAAAGCTAGAAGGTCCTGGAACAACATTTAATAAGGCCTGAAGTAAAACGGATGCCAACCAAGAATCTTATACCCAGCAAAACTTACTTTCAGATTTGACGATGAAATAAGATCCTTCCATGACAAACAAAAGCTAAAGGAATTTACAGAAAGAAAGCCAGCATTACAGAACATTCTCAGCAAAATATTCCATGAGAAAGAGATGAAAAACAACAATGCAAATCAGCAACGGGAGGAACTAGCCTAAAGGAATAGCCAAATAAAGGAGAAACCAAATCATGTCAAAAAACAAAAATGAGTCAAATGACTGGGAATACAAATCATATCACATTAATAACTCTGAATGTTAATGGCCTTAACTCATCAATCAAAAGACATAGACTGGCAGATTGAATTAAAAGAAAAATCCAACAATATGCTGCCCACAAGAGACTCATCTCACAGAAAGAGATACCAATAGACTAAAGGTGAAAGGATGGGAAAAAACATACCATGCACACGGACACACTAAAAAAGCTGGAGTATGCATCCTCATTTCAGATAATGTGGACTTCAAGCCAAAACTAGTCAGAAGGGATAAAGAAGGACATTACATGGTACTTAAAGGAAGCATAAATCAGCAAGACATAACAATCCTAAATATCTATGCCCTGAACATTGTCTCATCCATGTACGACAAACAAATCCTTTTCAATTCCAGAAATCAAATAGACCACAACACACTAATACTAGGCGATTTTAACACACCTCTCTCACCACTGGATAGATCTTCCAAACAAAAATTGAATAAAGAAACCATAGATCTCAATAACACAATCAACATTTTAGAATTAACGGACATATATAGAATATACCATCCAACAAAGTACGAATACACTTTCTTCTCAGCAGCACATGGATCCTTCTCTAAAATAGATCATATTTTATGCCACAAAGTTACTGTTAGCAAATACAAGAAGATAGAGATACTACCTTGTACTCTAAAGATCTTAATGGATTGAAATTAGAAATAAATGACAGAATAAAAAACAGAAAATTCTCCAATACCTGAAAATTAAATAATACCCTATTATATGATGAATGGATAACAGAAGACATCAGGAGGGAAATAAAAAAAATTCTTAGAAGTAAATGAGAACAAAGACACATCATATCAAAATCTCTGGGACACTATGAAAGCAGGACTTAGAGGAAGATTTATTTCATGGGGCGCATTCAACAAAAGAAGTAGAAATCAACAAATAAACGACTTAACACTACAGTTCAAAGCCCTAGAAAAAGAAGAGCAGACCAACACCAAAAGTAGTAGTAGACAGGATAGATAAAATCAGAGCCGGAATCAACAAAATTGAAACAAAAGAAACAATCAGAAAAATTAAAGAAATAAATAGTTGGTTCTTTGAAAAAATAAACAAACTTGATAAACCCATACCCACGCTAACAAAGAGAAAGAGGGAGAAAACTCAAATTACTAAAATTTGGAATGAACAAAGAAATATCACAACAGACACGAGTGAAATACAAAGCATAATTAGAAGCTATTTTGAAAATCTATACTCCAACAAAACAGAAAACCTCGAAGACATCAACAAGCTTCTAGAGACATATGAATTACTTAAACTGAACGAGGAGGACATGCACCACTTAAATAAATCAATTTCAAGCAATGGAATAGAAGAGGTCATCAAAAGCCTACCAACAAAGAAAAGTCCAGGACCAGATGGGTTCTCAGCCGATTTCTACAAACCTTCAAAGAAGAGCTCATTCCAATACTCCTCAAAGTATTCCATGAAATAAAAGAGGAGGGAACCCTCCAAAACTCGTTCTATGAAGCCAATATCACCCTGAGACCTAAACCAGACAGAGACACATTGAGGAAAGAAAATTTCAGACCAATAACCTTAGTGAACATTGACGCAAAAATTCTCAAAAAAAATTTAGCAAATCGCATATAAAAATATATTAAAAAGATAGTGCACCATGATCAAGTGGGTTTTATACCAGGGATGCAAAGTTGGTTCAACATCCAGAAATCAATAAATGTCATTCACCATATCAACAGACTTAAAGTTCAGAATCACATGATTATTTCAATAGACGCAGAAAAAGCATTCGATAAAATACAGCATCCCTTCGTACTCAAAACACGAGAAAAAATAGGGATAGTGGGAACATTCCTTAACATTGTAAAGGCCATCTATGCTAAGCCCATGGGCAATATCATTCTAAATGGTGAAAAACTGAAAGCATTCCCCCTTAAAACTGGAACAAGACAGGGATGGCCTCTTTCATCACTTCCATTCAACATCGTCCTTGAGACTCTAGCCAGAGCAATTAGAGAAACCAAAGAAATTAAAGGGATACGAATTGGAAAAGAAGAACTCAAATTATCCCTGTTCGCTGATGACATAATTATATATTTAGAGGAACCTGGAAATTTCAACAGAAAACTTTTAGAACTCATAAGTGAATTCAGTAAAGTAGCAGGTTACAAGATCAATGCTCATAAATCCACTGAATTTTTATACATTAGTGATGAATCTTCAGAAAGAGAATTTAGGAAAACTACCCCATTCACAATAGCATCAAAAAAAATAAAATACTTGGGAATCAATCTCACAAAAGTGGTGAACGACCTCTACAATGAGAACTACAGAATACTAAAGAAAGAAATTCAAGAAAAACTTAGAAGATGGAAAGATCTCCCATGTTCTTGGATAGGTAGAATTAATATTGTCAAAATGGCCATCCTACTTAAAGTGCTATACAAATTCAATGCAATTCCAATTAAAATCCCAATGATGTACCTTACAGAAATAGAGCAAGCAATTATGAAATTCATCTGGAAGAATAAAAAATTCAGAATAGCTAAAGCAATCCTCAGTAGAAAGAGTGAAGCAGGGGGTATCACAATAAAAGATCTTCAACACTACTACAAAGCAATAGTAACAAAAACAGATGGTATTGGTACCAAAATAGACAGGTAGATCAATGGTACAGAATAGAGGACATGGACAAAAACTCAAATAAATACAATTTTCTCATACTAGACAAAGTGTCCAAAAATATGCAATGGAGAAAAGGTAGCCTCCTCAACAAATGGTGCTGGGAAAACTGGAAAACCATATGCAACAGAATGAAATTAAACCCCTATCTCTCACCCTACACAAAGCTCAACTCAAAATGGATCAAGGACCTCGGAATCAGACCAGATTCCCTGCATCTCATAGAAGAAAATGAAGGTCCAAACCTTCAACTTGTTGGCTTAGGATCAGACTTCCTTAACAGGACTCCCATAGCACAAGAAATAAAAGCAAGAATCAACAACTGGGATAGATTAAAACTAAAAAGCTTTCTCTCAGCAAAGGAAACTCTCAGTAATGTGAAGAGAGAACCTATAGAGTGGGAGAATATCTTTGCCACTCATACTTCAGATAGAGTATAATTTCCAGAATCTATAAAGAACTCTAAAAACTCTACTCCAAGAATACAAATAATCCAATCAACAAATGTGCTAAGGAAATGAACAGACACTTCACAGAAGAAGATGTACAAGCAATCAACAGATATATAAAAAAATGTTCAACATCTCTAGTAATAAGAGAAATGCAAATCAAAACTACCCTAGGATTTCATCTCACCCCAATTAGAATGGTGATTATCAAGAACACAAGCAACAATAGGTGTTGGCGAGGATGTGGGGAAAAAGGAACACCCATACATTGTTGGTGGTGTTGCAAATTAGTGCAGCCACTCTGGATAGCAGTATGGAGATTCCTCAGAAAGCTTGGAATGGAACCACCATTTACCCAGCTATCTCACTCCTTGGCCTATACCCAAAGGAGTTAAAATCAGCATACTACAGAAATACAGCCACATCAATGTTCATTGCTGCTCAATTCAACAAAGCCAGATTGTGGAACCAACCTAGATGCCCTTCAGTTGATGAATGGATAAAGAAACTGTGACATATATATACAATGAAATATTACTCCGACATGAAGAATGATAAAATTATGGCATTTGCAGGCAAATGGATGAAATTGGAGAATATCATGCTAAGTGAGATAAGCCAATCCCAAAAAGTAAAGGACGAATGATCTCACTGATAATTGGATGAGGACATATAATGGGGGATGGGAGGTGTTAGCATTAGGGTTAGTGTTAGGTTTAGGGTTAGGGATAAGGAGGGTGGTAAGAATGAAGGAAAGAAGGACTGTATAGAGAGAAAAGAGGGATGGGTGTGGTGGGGGGCAAGGGAAAAATAAAGAGAAAAAAATAAAAAAAAAAGAATAAAGAAATATTCCATGAGTAGTAAATGAAAAACAAAGATTTAGATCAGCAAAGGGAGGAAATACCTTAGAGAAAAACCCACTCAAAGGAGAAACCAAGCCAAATTAAAAACCAGAACTAAGCCCAAATGACTGGGAATACAAATCATATCTCATTAACAACCCTGAAGGTTAATGACCTAAACTCATCTATCAAAAGACATAGCCTGGCAGAATGGATTAAAAATAAAGACCCAGAATATGCTGCCTGCAAGAGACTAATCTCATAGAAAAAGAATTCCACAGACTAAAGGTAAAAAGATGGGAGAAACATACCATGCACATGGAGTCAGTAAAAAAGTGCGGGTTTCCATCCTTATATCAGATATAGTGGACTTCAAGCCAAAGTTAGAAGAAATAAAGAAGGACATTTCATACTGCTTAAGGGAACCAAATATCAGGAAGACATAATGATAGCAAATATTTATGCCCCAAACAATGGTGTATTCCTATATATCAAAAAAATCCTTCTCAATTTCAGGAATCAAATAGACCACAACACAATAATTCTGGGTGACTTTAACACACTGCTATCACCACTAGATAGATCTTCCAAATGAAAACCAAACAAAGAAACCATAGAACTCAATAACAATCAATAACCTAGACTTCATAGACATATATAGAATATTCCATCCATCAACAAATGAATTCACTTTCTTCTCAGCAGCACATAGAAACTTCTCGAAAATAGACCATATGTTATGCCACAAAGCAGCCATTAGGAAATGCGTAAAAATAGAAATACTGCCTTGTGTTCTATCACATCATAATTTACTGAGAGTATAAATCAATGAGAAAAAAGGAAACAAATTACTCCAACACCTGGAGACTAAATAATATGCTATGTAATGAAACATGGATAACCAAAAACCTCAGGAAGGAGATAAAAATTCTTAGAGGTCAATGAGAATGATGATACAACATATCAAAATCTCTGGGACACTATGAAAGTGGTACTAACAGGAAAATTCATTGCATGCCGTGCATTCAAGAAAAGAATGAAAAGTCAACAACTAAAAGACCTAACATTACAGCTCAAAGCCCTAGAAAAAGAACAGAATAACAACAAATGTAGTAGAAGACAGAAAATAATTAAAATCACAGCTAAAATCAATGAAATTGACACAAAAGTAACAATTCAAAAAATTGACAAAACAAAAAGTTGGTTCTTTGAAAAAATAAATAAAATAGAAAATCCCTTAGACACACTAAAAAAAGAAGGAGAGAGAAAACTCAAATTACTAAAATTCATGTAGAAAAAGGATATATCACGAGAAACACCACTGGCATGTAGAACATAATGAGAAGCTACTTTGAAAATCTGTATTCCAACAAAATAGAAACTACTGAAGACATTGACAAATTTCTAGAGACATATGCTCCTCCCAAACTGAACCAGGAAGACATACAAAATTTAAACAGATCAATATCAAGCAATGAAAGAGAAGAAGCCATTCATAACTTACCTTCCAAGAAAAGCCCTGGGCCAGAAGGATTCTCAGCTGATTTCTACAAGACTTCAAAGAAGAACTCATTCCAATATTTCTCAAAGTATTCCAGGAAATAGAAAAGGAGGTTACCCTACCAAACTCATTCCATGAATCTAATATCAGGAAAAGACACATCAAGGAAAGAAAATTTTAGACCAACATCCTTGATGAATATAGATGCAAAAATCCTTAACAAAATATTGGCAAACTGTATCCAAAAACTATTAAGAAAATTGTGCACCATGATCAAGTGGGGTTTATCCCTGGAATGCTAGGATGGTTTAACATCCATAAATCAAAAAACATAATCCATCATGTCAATAGACTTAAGGATAAGAATCATATGGTTTTTTCCATTAACACAGAAAAAGTGTTCGGCAAAATACAACAACCCTTCATGCACAAAACCCTAGAAAATATAGGGATAGTAGGAACATACCTGAATATTGTAAAGGCTATTTATGCTAAGTCTATGGCCAACATCATTGTTAATGGAGAAAAATTGAAAGCATTTCCTTTAAAAACTGGAACAAGAAAGGGATGTCCTCTTTCACCACATCTATTCAACATCATCCTCAAAACTCTAGCCAGAGCAATTAAACAGACTAAAGAAATTAAAGGGATATGAATGGGAAAAAAGGAACTTAAGCTGTCACTATTTGCACATGACATGATTCTATTTTTTGAAGATTCATAAAACTCCAGAAAACTTCCAGACCTCATCAATGAATTCAGCAAAATAGCATGCTATAACATCAACACGCATAAATCTAAAGCATTTTTATATGGAAGCGATGAAACACCTGAAAGAGAAATGAGGAAAACAACTCCATTTGCATTACCCCCCACAAAAAAAATAAAATACGTGGGAATCAATGTAACCAAACAGGTAAAAGATCTCTACAATGAAAACTACAAAACATTGAAAAAATAAGTTGAGGAAGACCTTAGAAAATGGAACGATCTCCCATATTCTTGGATAGACAGAATTAATATTGTCAAATGGTCTTACAACCAAAAGTGCTATACAGATTCAGTGCAATTTCAATTAAAATCCCAATGATGTACCTTACAGAAATAGAGCAAGCAACCATGAAATTCATCTGGAAGGATAAGAAACTCAGAATGGCTAAAGCAATCCTTAGCAGAAAGAGTGAAATAGGAAGTATCACAATACCAGAATTTCAACTATACTACAAAGCAATAGTAACAAAAACACGTGGTATTGGCACCAAAATTGACAGGTAGATCAATGGTACAGAATAGAGGACAAGGACAAAAACCCAAATAAATACAATTTTCTCATACTAGATAAAGGTACCAAATATATGCAATGGAGAGAAGATAGCCTCTTCAACAAATGGTGCTGGGAAAACTGAAAATCCATATGCAGCAGAATGAAATTAAACCTCTATCTCTCAACTTGCACAAAAATCAACTCACAATGGATCAAGGACCTCGGAATCAGGGCAGAGACCCTGTACCTTATAGAAGAAAAAGTAGGTACAAATCTTCAAAATGTCAACTTAGGATCAGACTTCCTTAAGAGGAGTCCCATAGCACAAGAAATAAAAGCAAGAATCAATAACTGGGATAGATTCAAACTAAACAGCTTTCTCTCAGCAAAAGAAACTATCAGCAATGTGAAGAGAGAACCTGCATAGTGGGAGAAAATCTTTGCCACTCATACTTCAGATAAAGCACTAATTTCCAGAATCTATAAAAAACTCAAAAACCTCTACACCAAGAATAGAAATAACCCAATCAACAAATGGGCTAAGGATATGGACACTTCACAGAAGAAGATCTACAAGCAATCAACTTAGATATGAAAAAATCTTCTACATCTCTAGTAATAAGAGAAAGGCAGATGAAAACTACAATAAGATTCCAACTCACCCCAATTAGAATGGAGATTATCAAGAATACAAGCAACAATAGGTGTTGGCAAGGATGTGGGGAAAAAGGTACACTCATGCACTGCTGGTGGAGTTGCAAATTAGTACAGTTACTCTGGAAAGCAGTGTGGAGTTTCCTCAGAAAACTTGGAATGCAACCACCATTTGACCTAGCAATCCCACCCCTGGTCTATACCCAAAGGACTTAAAATCAGCATACTACAGAGATACAGCTACATCAATGTTCATAGCTGCTCAATTCACAGTAGCCAGATTGTGGAAACAAACTAGATGTCTTTCAATTGATGAATGAATAAAGAAACTGTCATATATATATATGCAATAGAATATTTCTCATCTATAAAGAATGATAAAATTATGACATTTGCAGGCAAATGGATGAAATTGGAGAATATCATGCTAAGTGAGATAAGCTAATCTCAAAAAACCAAAGGATGAATGATGTTGCTGATAAGCAGATGATGACAGATAATGGGGGTTGGGAGGGTGGCAAGAATGTAGGAAGGAGAGACTGTTTAGAGGGAAAAGAGGGGTGGGATGGGTTGGGGGATGGAATATTTAACAGAATGAATCAAACACCATTACCCTGTGTAGATGTATGATTACACAAATTGTATGCATTTACTTCATGTAGAAACAGAAACAACATGTGTCCCAATTGTTTACAATAAAAATAAATTTTAAAAAGTTAAAGTTTATCTTATGTTGTAGAGTCATTTTTCTCCCTCATGCTTTCATAAATGCCTCATTTCTTGTTTTATCTCATGAAAACAAATTGCTCTACTTAGAGTTAACTCTTCCATTACTTATAAAAAAGTTTATTTCATGTATCAGTGAATTTTGCTTAATGATTTAGTCTATGAGAAAAGAATTGAATCATTTTTTAAAATGGAATTTGTGAATTAAAAATTCATAGTTATTCTTCAATTCACCATAATTAAAGAAACCCTTTTGTTCATATTTTTCTGTATCATTACAATCTCCATTAGAATATTAAGGGTTAAATCTTTTCAAGGTTGTTTTATTGTTTTCTTCCTGAACTTCTAAAGGAACACATGATTTCAACTTCATTAATTTATAGAAAATAAATGTGCATGTATTTTTATTTGAACATTGTGCACTGTGATGTAGTATTGAAATGTATAATTAACTAGAGGAAAACAGTATTTACTAAGAATAATGTGGATATACATCCAGTTTTTTTTTCCTTGAAGACATTTTTTTAAAAACTATCTCAGAAGTATGACTTGTATTATTGTTTACACTTTTTAAAATTTTTTATGCTTGTTTTACCAGACTTCTAAGGAAAATTTGGATAATTTTAGAATGATAATCACTTGTATGTCGGTTGAATATGGTTCAATCATTTAAAGTTTTATTTATATAATTAGGGTAATTTTTGCTTAAACAATTGTAGATTTATATGGCGTTATGTTAAAAAGAGAGAGATTCTCTGCTAACTCTGTATATAATTCCCCCCAGGGTTCATACTGTGACATTAAAGATTATATAGCTCAGGTATAGAACATTTTCATCACAAACACCCTTCATGCTGAACTCTGAGCCACAACTATTTTCTCCTGTTTCCCTTCCAACTACTCATGGCCACAATTAAGCCTTTTCTATTTTTATGAATTTATCATTTCAAGAATGTTTTACCAACAGAAATATACTATGGAACATTTACTGTTTTAAAAATATTGTATTCCTTTTGTGATTCATTTAGTTTGTTATGTATATTATAAGGTCTAACACATCTTTAATCATCCCACCTGAAAGCACCCAGAAACCACTCCTGATGTGGGAACTCACCCAAGAGGTTTTATTAAGTGGACAGGCAGTGTGCTTTACCTCAAGGGTGAGAGACAGAGAGAATGGTGGGGGAGTTATTCTTAGGTAGTGGAATTTAATGGGCTAATAACAATCCGACCATTGACTGATGAGAAAGTTTGAGGGCTAACAATCTGAACTAATGACTGACTAGGAAGTTCTCAGGCTAACAATCTAGGTTTATAAAATGGTGTGGAGGTACAGAATAATGGTGGAAGCAAAATGACATATCTGATGCCAATATTCATCCATTTTTGTTCTTATAGATACCAGAGGTGGGACAATTGTCTTTCTTCTGTAGCTTCTTCCTGCTAAAGAGTGGTGAAAAGTCTCATTCCTGTAAAAAGGATACTAAGGAGGACTTTAGAGGGGAGCAGAGTTTTTGGAATCAGAGGTGTCAACAGCGAAATGCAGGTATTATCTTGGTGGGTCAGTGCTCATAGTCTTAAAGGAGAAGCAGGTAATTGACTGATTGGTTAATAAACTTGTATGTATGATCTTGTAGGAACTTCTGTAGGCAATTTAGCAGGCATGGTCCTGTTTAGAAAGATCTGTAGGCCTTAAAACAACCAAAAATTTCTGACTCTGGCAGTTTCTCTTGATAGTTATCAGGCAGCCTAAGAATCTCTTTTGTAGCCTCCAGTCTTATTTATTATTTGGGTTAACACAAGTGTACATCTTAAATTACATTTGACTATTGTTTCTTCTTTTAAATGCCTAGGAATGGTTATATTTTGGTTTTAAATGTTTCTGTAGGTGTTCAAGATCAAGGTGGTCAAACAGACCTTGTTCCTATCTGCTGTTAAGGGTGAGTTCCCACAAAGAACACTCCTGGATAACTTGAGAGCAGCTTATTAACTCCTTTAGTGCCATTTGCTAGGTAGGATCTCCTTGATGAGGTGGCTTCCATTGGAAATATCAGGGATGTCTCCCTTTTTCATTGACAATCCTCTCTGCAGCAAGTGCACTGATTATCTTTTCATCCTCTAGTGGTCTCATTAATCTCCCTGATTAGAAAGCCTTGTGGCCCAGAGTTACAAAGTTTCCTAGAGAAGTTTTCCCATTCCCTGGATTCAGGCTGACTCAGAGGGCAAGAGTCAAATATTCGTTTCTTGGCAACTGTATTTTAATGTCAATCTCTAAGTTTGATTTTAAATATCAAGCAAACCAGTCATAAAGTAAGAGTACTGGGCTTTAAATTTATGGCTTATGACTTTACAGCTATTTATCCCCTTTTCTTAATTGGGGCCTATTTTATTTGTCTTATAGGTGATGGTGTATTATCTCTAATTTAGGTTGTTTGTTCTTGAATCAGTATTTCTTGAAAACATTAATCAGGCAACAATTACTGAGTTTACAAGGAAAATACATATTGGAATTAACAACAGTAAAAACATATTTAGTTTGTGTAATAGGTATCTTGAATTTTGGGTGAGGTATGTATTATATTCCCTGTCTGAGATCACAGTAATTCTCCAATAAAAACCAATCATTTTAATATAATTTAAAAGAGCTGAATTCTGGCTTATTTTGAAGCCACTATGATACATAGTTATGATCGCCCACCGCCCACGGGGACAATCACAACGCATACACTCTTCTTGATCACAGGAACCAAAAGGGGCTTTATTCCACAAGTCTCAGACTTATATTGAGAACATCAGCCTATGAGAGAGTAGACTACCAGGAAAGTCAGCCTATCAAAGAACAGTCTCCAGGCAGATACCAGGATTGCCTCATGTACAACAACCAACCAGAGTTACTTCCTAAAACTTGTATATGTGTGCATCTATGTCTGGCAAGCTGCCAGGCGCCATCTTAGATATCAGGCCAGGGTACGGCTCTGGGACCCTCAGAGCCCGCCCCTGACATCTTCCCCTTATTCTTTAAATAAAGAAAAGGTGACTTGGGACCATGCCTGTCTTAGGTTTTCCATGGCAAATTACATCCTTACCCGTCATTGGAATTCTGACCTCCAGGTGTCAGAACCCTGTCTTAGGTTGGTATGCATTTCCATGGATCTTACCTGTCTTTGACTACTGGTCCAGCATGCTTAGCCATACTTGGGGGGATGTGCCTGTCTCAATTGCTGTCAAAGTCTGTACTATACCCCGTTGATGACATCGGGCATCTTGGCGAGCTCTGATTTGGCTGCGTATAACATAGGCTATCCCTAAGCAGATAATAATCAGAACAGCTACTGTTCCAGCCCACTGTTTTGTCAATCCCAGGGCTTTAGATAACAAAGAGAACATCTCGGATACCGATGCAACCTGAACCCTGGTGGCATTGACTCTGAGTATGTCAGCTCGTAGCTGACTGGTTAAATTATCAAACGTAGATGACCAATTACCAGTAAGGTAGACAGAGAGATTTTTAGATAACATAACCACAGAGCTAAGGTTATTATAAGTAATAGGGGTGACACACACTGCTCTTAAAGGATAAACACATCCCAGTCCCAAAAGTTCTTGCAAGATATCCACTTGTTCTTGTAGTAAGTCCACTCTTTGATTTACAAGGAGTATGCCTGCTGTTAGATGTTGGTTTAGGGTCTCTTTAGTCTGTAAGGCTGAAGCTGTATTTTCGGCCAAGTGACTGTTGTTGCTGTCTGTATGGTTGTGTCAATGCTGCTGCTGCGGTTGCGGCTGTCTCTGCAGAGACTGCTACCATGGTGACCATGGACACTGTGATGCCAAAATCTCTCTTGTTTCTTGATAGTAACACTGGCAATTCTGCATCTGTAACAGAGACTGGGACTGGTAGGAAGGTAGGAACACACATTAAGTCCGCCAGCAGGAACCTAGAAGCATTTCAACATTGAGAGATAGCACAAATCTGAAGTACAATTGAGAGAAGCAGATGTTTCGTTAGTTAGCAGAAACATAAAAAGGGGGAAACACACAAACTGGGGTAGGTGGAAAGGTACATAATTGAACTGTTCCTCCTAAGAGACTAAAAAGAGGTTGTAAGTTAGTCCAAGGGGGGAAAGGCTACTTGTTGGTAGCATTGGCACTGGTTGAGTTAAGTCGCTCAGGAACCCAGATAGGCAATGTTTTATCCTGTGGAAACACACAAACCGAGCTGCAGCTCCAGTAAAGCACCAGGTCCGGGCCGTTCCATTGTCCAGTAAGAACATCCTTCCATTTTACCGTCGCTCTATCATGTTGTTTATGATTGCCATGTCTCTCAGCGGCAGAGCGACTCTCATTATCCAGAGTTAAAAAATTTAAAATAAAGAGACAAAGAGAAAGCTTATCTTTAGGGGACCTGAAGGTCTCCCCTATTCCCCCTTTTTGTTTATAAAGAGTATTTTTGAGGGTGAGATGTGCACATTAAAGTCCGTAAAGGATGAAAAATAGTAGAGTTTGAGGCAATAAGCCCTGCACATTAAACTATCTGATTAAGAGTTCTGTTTGTTGAGCAGAAGAATTAGGGAACAAATAGCTCCAGTCCCTGTTTTGGATCCATCAGTGAAAATCACAGGAGCCTCAGGAATAGGTTGTTGTCTGTTAACTCTTGGGAATATTACAGAATTAGCTTGAGTGGAGCATCTAACAACAGTCAAAGAATCCATGAAATTACATAACCAAGAAAGTTGATGCTTATCATAGGGAATAATGATAGTAGTTGGATGAATTCCAAACACTGTGATAGATGATTTAAGTGCCTTTAAGATTGCTTGAGCTACTGCTTCAGGGTAGGGTAAGAGAGTTTTACTGGGTACCATTACAGACAAGTTTAGTTTGGAGAATAGCAGTTTGATAAATTCCCTGTTTTAAAAACTTGTATACCTGGAAAATATGAACACATTTAATATACAAAGAGTGACTATTTCACAATTACCTTGACACTTATCTTACCAAATTTAGTTTTTAAAGAAAAATTTAGACTCTATAACGTAGTACAATACTCTAACAGTTGCTTAACCATAATTGTATAAACCCCTATTTTTCTAAAGAATAAAACTTAATAAACACAAAGTTAAGAGTAAATTAGTGTTTCTAAGAAATCCTTGTTATTTTACCATGTCATTTTACCATAAAGATTAAACTTTGGTTTATAATAGAATATTAGTATTTCACCTTAGGATAAACCTTAAATAGTTTTAAATGTTTCACATACATACAACCAACTTAGTTACATGCAAACTTGTTGAAACTTGCCCTTTACTTACATAGACTTTCTTAGCACTTACTTAGACCCTCATTTATTTCATCACACAAGCACTTTCTTACCCAGAAACATTTCCTTTTCCCTTTTATTAAATATATTTCCATACCCAGAACCTTTATTTTCTCTTTCCTGTTGACCCCTTTTTGTTCACATTCTGAAACAACTCTTATAAAATTTCTAAATTAAAAAAAATTACTCTATTTTAATAAGATTAAATATTTTGTTGATTATAGTACTCTAATTGAAACACAGTTGAAACTTTTAATCCCATGCATGTCAACTCTAATTATTTTGTAGAAACCAAGATATCAGACAAGTGTCCTGAACAGTATTTGCCATCTTTTTCTTGTTGAAGGAAAGTTCTAGAAAAATTGATGTTAAACATTTTATTAACATCAGCATTTTCTTAATTTGACCACCTAAAGTCTTGTGAGTTATTTTCAAGACATTTTACTTCTATTAGTTTACCCAAATTAAATTGAACCTTTTTAAATCACGTGAACTAAAAGTATTTGGATACATTTTTAAATTTTAATTTTAGGAGCGCTCAGTTTTGATACAGACAAAACATGACATCAGACAGCACGACATACACATAACACAAAATCAAAGGCCTTGAAACTTTATAGGTGAATCTCCATTGCAATGTAACAGATGTTCAAAAACTCTAGTTGAATAAAAAAAATGGAACTGATCAAAAAAGTCATGAGTTCAAAAAATATGTAGAATTCAAAAAAACAAGAGTCCTGGAAAAATGAAGCGGCCGTTAAGTACTTAATTAAAGCACCATAAAATTTACTTTTGCTGGAGTTCAGGTAAGACTCTTTTTGCTCTTTTTACATTTCAATGTAAGCTTTGACCAAGATCTGAATCTGAAAGGGGCTAAAATGTTCCAGCAGAAACTTGATGCCTAGAGCATTTTAACCCTTAATCATGATTAGTAATCAATTCAGGTTTGGACACAGAAAATTATGAAACAATTATCTCCTAATAGTTGTGGGGCCTGGGGCTACTATATCATACTCCTTACTAGGACATGCCACTGATGGTTGGGCTGGTTATTCCCTCCCCACAGGTGTACGTGGGACCTCATGGCAGGAGGACTAGGTGGGCTGGACCAGGGAATGGAAGCAGAAACAGCTAAGTCAAAGTTGGAGGAGGAGGAGGGATTAAGAGAGGGAGAAGAAGGAGGAAGAGAAGCGCAAGAAAGAAGAGACTTGAAGATAAGGAATCCTTTTCCATCTGCCCGCTTGCTTGCAGAAGCTGTGTGCTAATATCTTTGGTAGCCACAATCCACCTTCTCATGGAGCAATCTTTCATCCCCACACAGGCCAATTTGTGATCAGTAGACATTCCTTCCCAAACTAACATTTTAACATTTACCGGGAATGCCATACAGGGAGGGGGGAGGTTAGAGTCTGTGAGTTCTTGCCCAGTATCATAAAATGGCCACCGGGAAGATTTCTTGCCATCCGGAAGGAGGAGGGTGAGAGCTTTCATTGGAGTCTGATGTGGCCCCAGAATACAAGATGGCAGCAATGATCCTCCTCAGGGTGGTAGTGGGCCTTCCCTATGTGTAGAGGCTGGCTGCCCTAGTGGTTCCTCAACCTTGGGAGGAGCGGATGGAGATGGATTGGGCTCCTCATTAAAGGTCTCCCAACATTGCTTACTATGTGGCAAGTTTCTGGAAGGAGATGCAACAGGAGGAGCTGGCTGGGAGCCTGCTTTGGGAGGTCCTGGAGAGAAGCAGGCCTTAAGGGCGGATAATGTAGGGTAGACTCCCAATGGGGGACCCTCCCTAAACCGATTTCCCTCTTCCTAACAAGTTGTTCTACACGATCCCATGTGGACCAGTCAAAAAGATTAGCGGCAGGAAGCCAAGGAGCCACCCGAGTAAAGGTGTCCCAGGCTTTTTCCGCCTGTGTATCAGACCACTCAAGGCTGCTACTCTTCAGCATGAGTCTAAGAGCTGAGAGAACAGGGTCACCATGTGTGGTGTGTGTTTGCCCCATCTTTTCTTTAGTAGATCCTGTAATAGCAAGATTTTTTGTTCTACATAGTAAATCCTCCTCTTCATCTGAACTATCCTCACACCCAGTTTCATTTTCCTTGTCTGTCTCTGATCTTATTGACACCCTTTCTGATGCTTTAGACCTTTTCTCTTTTATTTCCTACAAAACCATTTCCCCTTGTTTTATGGCCTCTCTGCATTTGGTATTAGGAGTTTCTAAACACCCTCTAACTAACATTCATATGGCCATGGTTCCCAGGGGTAATGGTTTTACTCTCTCTGTCGCTCTCAAATCCTCCCGTAGAAGCTCCCATTGAGGGATATTCAGTAATCTCTCATCCAAGAACCATGTTGCAATATCTTCCACTGTGTGTAAAAAGTTTCGGGCTGTTTTAGTTTTAAGAGGAATTCCATTGGCCTGGAGCCAATCCTTTAAGGGACCTTCCATGCGCATTCGTGACATTTCAGTGCCCATATTTCTCTATTAAACTAACAGAATGCAAAGCACTTTAACTAGCAAAACAAAAGCAAAAGCACTTACAAACACTCAATCTCCGTCGCTTATCCCGCGAAATTTAACTCGTCGCTTATCCCGTGAACTTTAACTCTGTCGCTTATCCCGCAAACTTTAACCTGGCCAGACTGTACTTTACTTTCCCTGTATTTACCTAACCAGTTCCTTCTTTGTAACTCAAGTTCCTGGGTTTCAGCACCACTTATGATCGCCCACCGCCGGCAGGGACTATCACAATGCATACACTCTTCTTGATCACAGGAACCAAATGGGGCTTCATTCCACAAGTCTCAGACTTATATTGAGAACATCAGCCTATCAGAGAGTAGACTACCAGGTAAGTCAGCCTATCAAGGAACAGTCTCCAGGTAGATAACAGGATTGCCTCATGTACAACAACCAACCAGAGTTACTTCCTAAAACTTGTATATGACTGCAGCTATGTCTGGCAAGCTGCCAGGCGCCATCTTAGAGATCAGGCCAGGGTGGGGCTCTAGGGCCCTCAGAGCCCACCCCTAACACATAGTAATGTGGGAAGCAGAAACTTATCTCAGGTAAGGTGGGGCTCTTCACAAATCTTAGGTAAAATGTTCTACTTCTGAAGTTGTTCTTTGCCTCCTCTTTAAAAATAATTTTACAAAGTTTACATATGTTGCTTCCAGAGTGTTCACGAATGTTAATGAACATAATATGATAGTATATCCAAAATATAAATCATGGAGAGGCTGAGAGAGCTTTTAACTACTTTTTTTGTATTGCAAAGTGTTTTCTATATTTTCATGCTTCATGATATTAACCTTTAAATAAAACAGGCTCTCACTAAGTTTTAGAAATACATTTACATTTAAATTGATTTTATCTCAGTGTAAAAAGTAACATAAATTTTCCATATACCTATGATAATAGATCCTATTATAGAACATTAAATGATATAAATAAGTTCCCAATAAAATTTACGATTCTTATAAGTTTAAAATTACAACTATAGACAAGTTTATATTGGAAAACAGCTGCTTGATAAATTTTCTGCTTTAAAGATGTGTATACCTAGAAGATATGAACACATTTAATATTCAAAGAAGAGCAGCCATTCCACAATTACCTTGATATTTTTATGTTAACCAAGTTTAGCTTTTAAAGAAAAATTTAGACTCTGTAACATAGTACAATACTCCAATTGTTGTTTAACCATAAATGTATAAACCCTAAGTTTTAAAACTAATTGTTCTAAGGAATAAAACTTAATGGACAAAATTTTAAGAGTAAATTAGTGTTTTTAAGAAATCCTTGTCATTTCAACATATAGATTTAACATTGGTTTATATTAACCCATTAAGATTTGACCTTAGGGAAAAATCCTAAATAGCTTTAACTGATTGTCTCACATGCATCTTACCAACTTAATTACACACAATCTTGTTGAAATTTTTCCTTTACTTACACACAGAATTCTTCAGCACTTACTTAGACCCTTATATATTTCATCACACAGAGAATTTCTTACCCAGAAACACTTTTTCCTTATACTAAATATATTCCCATACTTAAAACCTTTTAATTTCTTTCCTATCTGGTGATCCCTTTTTGTTCACATTTTGAAATAACTCTTATGAAATTTTAGTATTTAAATAAACTACTCCATTTTAATAAGATAAAATACTTTATGTTATTTATAGTACTCTGATTGAAACACAATTGAAGCTTTGGTTCCCCTTTGTATATAGAATAGTACCTCTTAGGACTTAACTCCTAGTAACCTTGTTTTAATGATAATACAAAAAAATTATAAACCCTTTTATTTACCATGTTACCCCATGGAATTTAGGGAGTTAAGAGTACTAGATGTTATTTAAGTTAGCATTTTAACTGTGTAAATTAATCGGATGTCTCTAACAAACACATTGGAGTAATCTCATACATGTGAAATACACATATTTTACTGCAAAAAAATCAAATACTAGACAAGTGTATTGAACAGTATTTGCCATCTCTTTTCTGTTGGAAAAGAGTCCTAGAAACAATGGATTAGACATTTTATTAGTTTGACATCAACATTTTATTAGTTTCATCACCTAGACAGACTTGTGAGTTAAATAATTTTAAAGATATCTTACCTTCATTTTTTTACCCAATTTAAATTAAACCTTTTTAAATCCTTTTAAATCCCTTTTAATTAAAGGTATCTGGGTCAATTTTCTAAATTTTAGTTTCATGAGTGCTTCTTATTTGTGTCAATTTTGACTTGTACATGATATTTTGATGCACATATATAGACAGACAAGACATTATCAGACAACACAATATACACATAACAAAAGAAAAGGTGAATCTCCATGAAATATTATAGATGTTTTACAAACAAAATTTAGAGTTCAATAAAAAATAGAACTGAGGCTGGGGAGATAGCTCAGTCGGTAGAGTGCTTGTGTTGCAACCACAAGTCCCTGAGTTCAATCCCCAGCACTGCAAAAAAAAAAAAGAAAATTACAACTGATAAGAAAAACATTAATCTAGGTATGTAAGATCAAAATTATGAGCTCAAAATATACCATTTAAAGAAAAACAAGAGTTTTAGAAGAAAAAAATATTAATGGCCATTAATCATAGTATGAGATGGAGAAAAAGACAGGTACAAATGGGAGGAGAGGAAGAGAGTGAAAAACAGGGAGATGGAGACAAAGAGATTCTTAAAATCATTTTTCTGTGTTTCAGCCCAGACATTTAAAATGGACAATTTTTTTTCCTTTAGTCTCAGATTTGTCCATAGCTGAGTCTGTAGCTTACATTTCATTGCAAGAGAATTTACTGCCTTGGGATTATTAACCCTTGTTAAGTTCTTAGCTTGGGTTTGGCTGAACAGGTGAGGGCTATTGCTAAATCCTTGAGTCAAAATTTTCTAGGTAAATTAAGATCCACTATCTGGTTCCTTAAAGGTAAACATAAATCAAAATTGAGAGTCTAAGGTATACAGAAAGAGGAATCTTTTAAATCTAACATCGTAAGAGTAGGTAAGATACTAAAATTTCATCATGAAGTATGCAGAGTTGGAGGTGAAGAAGCCTAGCCATTTGTCTATCTGGAAAAGATCAGAGAGTGAGAAAAGTATATGAACTCTGATCACTTCCTCCACATCAGCCAATTCCCATAGGGGAACTAGAACATGTGCTTGAGACTTCATGGTAGGAGGAGTAGGTGGAAAGGGCAGAAGTCAAAACAGAAGAACAAAGAGAAAAGAGGAGCAGGGGCCAGAGGGACTTCTGCTGCAGGAGATCAGTATGTGGGTGGATCATTAGCTGGTTCAAAGTCGGAGAAGAGGAGGGACTAGGAAGAAGAAGCCAAAAGAAGGTGTTCAGGTTTCAAGAAAGAACAAAGACTCACAGAATTTGTATGTCATTAAGTGGCCATTTTGATTGATTATCTGAAGGATACTGTGGCCAAATATCATTACACAAGTGAATAAGTTTTGGTGACTGTAGGCCAGGTGAAGAGGTTTAAAATTATCTAGTAGACACCAGAGGGGTTAATCTGCCAGAATGGAGGACCCAAATCCCATGGTGGAGACTGATAAATAGTCAACTCATCATCTAAGTCATCCCAAGGTCACAGAATAGTTGACTGGAGATGCAGAGGCAGCACAATGATGGGAGTTGTCACCCGCATCAGTGTGTGCCAGGAAAAAGGCAAGGGGGTTAAGAATTTTGAGAGGAGAAGTAAAGAGTAGTCTCAACCCAGAGAGGGAATCTCCACCACAAATATTGGGGATCCACCCATCAAATAAGGTCAAGTTGGGAGGCCAGCCATAATTGTAAAAGTTGACGCTGGGGGAACTCCCACTCCTCAACTGCCTCAAGGGCATTGGATAACCAACAGTCACATCTCAGGTCAGCAGAGGAGTGTGCGATAGGAAACATATCAATCTGAAGCAGATGGTGGATGTGCAAGCAAACATCAGGGTGAATGAAAGGTGAGATCAGCATCAGAGGGTCTGGGGCAACAGATGGAATTCCACTCACATAAGAAGCAGTAGAAGAGCCCATCCAAATCATGGCACAAATGAAAGCACCCAGAAACCAGTATTGATGCAGGAAATCACACGAGAGAATTTATTAAGCAGACAGGCAGAGAGTTTGCAGACAAGGGTGAGAGAGAGAGAATGGCAGTGGAGCTATTCTTAGGTAGTAGAATTTTGTGGGTTAATAACAATCTGATCAGTGATTGACCAGGAAGTCTGTGGGCTACCGATGTAGGTTGTAAAATGGTGTGGCGGGGAAGAATAATGGTGGCAGCAAAATGGCAGATCTGATGACAATGCCATGTATAAACAGCTGGATACAACCAGCAGGAAAAGGAAGAAGGGAAACACAGGCCATATAATCCTCACAGGTGGGAGGGAAAACAGGAAGCTCAAGGACAGAGCTGTTTTAATTTTCTTATATGAGGGGTCAGCAAACATGTTCCTCAAAGAACCAGATAGCAAAGAATTAGGTTTTGCAGGCTCCATAGTCACTTCCACAACTGCTCAACTCTGCCCATAGAACTGGAAAAGAATCTCAGCCAAGGTGTAAACCAATCAGTTATGTACTCCAATAAAATTTTACCTGAAGAAACACAAGACAGGCAGAGGGTGGGGACACTGGTAGATTTTCCTCTTGGGCAATAATTTGAGTAGAGTAGCAGTAGTAGTATAACAAAAGAAGCAGAAAAATAGATGTAATTTTGATTTTCACATGCTGTTTAGAACAAAACCCCATTCTTATAGGAAAGCAGAGGGAACAAGATATGAAAGGGCAGTGAGCAATGCATGCCTCAGAACTGAGGCAGAGGCAAAATTTAAATTGAGGACTGGGAGACTAGCCTGTGATTTCCTTCATGTCTTTATTTCCTCTTAAATTTTCACCTCATTATCCAGGAAATTGGAAAATGGAAGATTGTTGACTCGTCATCTACTCAGACATACAGAGATTCTGCAGAGGAAGACCAAGTCATGAAAGGCTAAGAGGCTTTCTAAAAATCAGTTCTGAAAGCAAAATGAAATCTATCTCTTGGTTCCTGTGCATCACTATATAAAGGCTTCCAGTAAATACAGAAGCAACTTTGGCACCTGCAGAGCACTTATGAAGTGCTTTCAATGTCTCCTTTATTCTTAAAAACAGCCCTATCATAGAGACATAACTGACTTCTCTGATCTCATACTACATATAAGAAATAAAGTCCAAAACAATAATTGATTTGCCAAAGATCACACAAACAAGAGGAGGTGGAGCTGAGATGTGAACCTTGGTTTGTTGTCTGAGTCCAGGTTCTGCATTATCAAACTGTACTGACTATGGCTTCCTGATTACTTCACAGCACTTTAGGGCTTCAGAGAGTTGCATTACATCCCTAAGGAGTACTCAGAAATCTCTGCAGTTTTGAAATAGTGATATGCTGAACTTGGAGTGCACAGTGTCAAACAGGAATTAAGCAGTGATTCTGATGTCACCATAATGATCATCTATGGTCTTAAAACTCTTAGTACATTGCCAGACCCAAGAAGAGTTATAACGTTTCTAAAGGAGTTACCTTTTAGGAACTATCTAATCTTTTGTAATAATGTTTTCTAATAGTGATAAAAGGTGTCATATTTCTCCTCACATTCTTATTCTCTAAGCTCTTGAATAACTGCAGATTCATAAATAGTTTTAAGTAATAATAATTCACAGACCTGTGTCCCCTTTACATATTTTCCTTAAGCTCTGACAGTCTGTAAATTCAACACTAGACACCTGACCAGAAGTCTGTTGTGACAGAGTCAAGGCAGAGAATTTTCATGGCCACAAGGTTTCTTTGATCTGCCTTTCTATAATTCACTCAATTTTGACATTCCATTACTTCACTATGCCCAGTAACCTGCAATTTTAATATTTCAATAATGTTCTATAAATGGAATGAATGGCAAGTTCTTTTAGTAGTGACAATGATACATTACTCAGAGAAATGTTTTGAAACAATTTTTTTTTCACAAAATATTTCAGCCTTGCCTAGCATTTATAGGATAGTTAGATAATCTTATTTTTTAAATTCCCTTGCTTACTTTAAGATGTAGAAAATTTAACAGTAATAAAGAAAAGATACAATTACAATAAGGCAAGTTTTGTACCCCCAGGAGGTGTAAACAGGCAGGGTGGCCAACCACATTGGTTTGCCCAGGGACTAAGAAAATATTCACTGTTACAACTGAGACAATCTAGGACAAACTAGATTGAGCTGGTTACCCTACATTCACACACACAACCTCTAGACATATGGTCTAAACAGTCTTCTTTTCCTCCACATATCCTTTTTGGTGGTATATGAATCCTTTAGTACCAGCAGAAATTTCTAATAGAACAGATTCACAGTAAAGTAACAAAACCATGAGACAAAGGAGATAGGTCCCAAGCATAAATCATTTTTCTTAAAGATTTTCTTTAGTTAAAAATATTAAAAGTGGTAAAGGTATGTGTAAAAGAAGTTTCAACTTGTATATGCTTCACCTGAAACTACTCCACTTAAAGACAAAAACGTGGATTTTCATTTCTCTGATGTGAGATAATTTATTTTCTTTACAAAACATACACTAAAAATTAGTATTATTTTACTTGAGACACAGCAAGGATCAAATAATTTTACACTCTAAGAGGTTTTAAAATATGAGAACAATATTATTTATTTAATTATCAAATTAAAACTATCACACCTATTTATAAAAGTCCAAACATAAATCAAATGGATGTAGTTGTTTTCTGATGCATACATGTGCATCTGTGCAGTCACACACACTTACAGGTAGATTACATAGCTTTTACATGCTAGCATGAAATACATGTGGAGGATGCAGAGGGAAAAATATTTGTTTTTGCTGCTGTGTACCTTCTTCTCTGACCAGACTGTGAGGTTGGGACACTTCCTTCCACAGTCATCTTCACCACCATCCTTTCTCAGGAGCACAAGAAAGATAATCTGGATAACCAGTACTTTCTCTGTCTGTGAAAACAGGACCTTGAAATGGACAAACAACATCTAGGAGACTTGTTCACAAGAATAGTTTTCACTTTCAAGGTTAATGTGTCAAGCAAAGAAAGGAAGCAAGGAGAAGGTAAAGTTCTCACTTCCAGTTCCATACCAAGAAACATACCAGGAATTTTCTATGAACTTGTGATCCTTCTGCCTCAGCCTCCTGAGCCACAGGGATTATAGGTGTGTGACACCATGCTTATCTCAGATAATATCTTTAAAATCTGCATAAGCTAAAATATATCTCACAGAACTTCAGTACTAATTTATCAGTTCCTTTCTACATACTGTTATTAAGAATTTGGACTCTTGCTCACAAAATGACTAAGGCAATATTTTTACACCTACAGATGGCATGAGGGTAATCAAATATACAAAATAAAAATTTTCTTTCTTAGAGTTGCTTGAACTAACAATAGAATAATTCCATCAGTGTCCCTACCTTTGTTGGAAACATGCAACAAAGTAATAATATAGAAACCCCTCCCCCGATTCCTAGCGATATGTTCCAAGACCCCCAATGGATATCTAAAACCATAAACACTACCACCCACCCAGTGATTTTTCCTAGGTAGCTTCAGTGTTGCCACAGAGTACTGGAGTTATTCATTCTTAATGTTTTATACACTGTTGCCTCATTTGCATCACTATCCATAAGCTTTGGGAACATTATTAAATAAAACAAGCTTATTTGATAAAAAATATGTGATACTGCAACAATCTGATAACATGGAGGAAGCATATATAGTATGGAGACACCAGATAAATGTATGATTTATGTCCTCAGAGGGATGGAAGTTTTCATCCTGAGAGGCTGAGTCATATGCCCAAGGACACATGCCTTGATGTGACAGAGACAGGATTCAAACACATGCAGTCTGATTTCCAAGATCACATTCTTAGCTACTACTTTGATCATTGACACTTTTGAATATTTACTAGTTATATATTCCTAAAGATGTTAAGAAGAATAGTAACAAAATTTTACTAAATTAGGGACATTTTCCATGAACAATTCAGAAATAGTATTTTTTTAAAATTTAATCACTAGAAGTATTCAAAAATTCCATGACTGCCACAATTATTTATTTCTTCACAATGTCAAAAATGACTAAATTGTTCACAGGGCATTTATAATTTATTCAAATTCATAAAGTGTAATAGATAAAGGTCAAGCACTAAATAACTAGACAGTCCACCCACAATAAATAATCAAAGATAAGCCAAAGACAGGTTACCAATGTCTCCTTTCTCTTCAAACTTAATTAGCATGAGTAATGTTTCACATTCATTTATACAGATAAAATTCTTAAATTTAACTGAAATTTAACTCAGTAAATATAACCCACATACAGCAGCTTCAAACAAGATCATGATTTCTCTTTGTCCATTTTAAAATTAAGAAAAAGTTAATAAATGTATTGAAAGTGACTTAGTTGTTCAATGTTCTTGGCATAATAGATTTGCAGAGAGAATTCAAATTATACAAAGCACAGGTAAATGGTAACTTAGATCACTAAATTGGGAATAATGATTTCTCAATGATTTCAGATTGAAGAATAGATGATAAAAGGTCATGAACAGAGCCTTCACAAAGGTGATTTTGTAAACATCAAAATAACTCAGCATAGGCCATTCTCAAAATTGGTTTATGCATTAAGTTATAGACCCCAACTATAAAATATACACACTGTGTATATCAACAGAAGACACAAATTGTCTCACAGATATAATAATTTATCTCTTCTAAGAATGGGCAAGTATAGAATGATGAAAGAAAGATCCATGTTCTCAAAATCTAACAAAATTCTAATGATACCCCCTCACTTATAACCTTCCAAGGTAAAACAGTGCATCCCCTCAGCAAGCAATAAAACCAAACATTAAAGCGTGCAAAATCATTCTGTGTGAAACATAAACTAGTGCTTCAGTGGTAGTCTATTATTAGTATTCTAATCAGACCACAGCATATTTTTTTTCCCAGGGGATTTTTCAATTTATAACTTTGCTGAGGATGGAGCTGGACTTTTTCTCAACCAGGTTGTGTAGCTGAGTCTGTTATGTTCAGGTTTTACCCAAAGATAATGAATGTTATAAAGACAGACTCCCCAGTCCCCTGCTCTGTTCTCACTTTTCTTCCTCTTGCCTCCCAAACTCTGCCTCTGCTTTGCTGATTTCTTATTTATTTCTTTTATATGAATTCACTTCTAATGACTCAAGACTCCTCAACAAAGTGGGAATTGGATGAAAAGTCTGCTTTTTCTTGGCTGGATGCCACCAGGCTCCCCTGAAAACTTCTCCCCAGCTGCACTCTTGGGGAATCTTATCTCTGTTCTTTTATGAATGTAGATTATTGGAGTTTGCATCTCTTCTTTCTAGAATCTCCCCCTAGATGGGCTTGTCCACTAACATGATTTCAGGTGCTCCCTCCACACTGACAAATTCCACATCTACTTATCCAGTCCCAGATTTCCTGTGAGCTCTAGACCTGTGTGTATGTAAATGTCAAGTTAATCTTTCTGCCGAGGGTTTTCATACATGTCTCAAATCCATTTGAATACAGATTTCTTAACTTTAGATAAATGTATACCAAAGAGCTAAAGTTAGGCCCTGACTCCACTTTATACTCAACCCATCTTAAAATACCTGTCCATTCTCATTTTGGCATAACTTTTTGATGTGTCTACTCTGGTTCATTTCTTCTGTCTTAACAAAGTCTGCCAGTGCCAATGGATAGGACATATGGAAGCTTTCCAAGTATTTTCTTCCAATTTGACCCTTGCCTTTCATTATTCAAAGAGCAGCCAGGTTTTCTTAAACCAAATCAGATGATAGCACTCCACCTGGAAGAATCCAAACCTGTTTCACACAAAAAAGATTCAGGTGACCATGGTCCTGCTCCTTTCATCTGGGAAACCCTCCTAATAGCAATGTGTCCATTCTGGCTTCCTTTCAAGCCTTGGAACTCACCAGACTCCTGACAACCTTAGCTCCAATGTTTTACCCAATGTTTAGTCCCATCTCTTTGTGTCACTGAGTCCTCTTTCAAATTTTGGTGTGAATATTTTATCCTTGGACAGGACTTCTCTGATTATTTGATTACATTCTTGTGTGTGTTTTGCTCATGTTTCTTATTTTATCTTTTTCAGATTGTGAATTTAGTGAGAACAGAAACCCATGGAATGTGACATAAAGGAGGCATCTGACAAATACCTGTTGAAGGAAGGAGTGCCTTTTCTTTACTGCAAAGATCTCAGACCAGAAAATGGACCAATGAATTGACTCAGTGAATTATAATGATGACCAGAAAAAGGTAAGAGGAAAGAAAAAGAGAGCTGACATAAGGCCATAGATAGTGTCAAAAGGCCATGAACTGAATATTACTTCTGTATTAAATATTGAGAAAGGACAAATCATTAAGAACAATCCTCATGGTTTCTGGAGCTAGAGATGAGTTATAAATGGGAATGACTACAAATGAGAATAGGGTATCTTTCAGAGTAAAGGAAAATTTCTGATAGGCAGTGGTGTACATGCACAGCAGCGTGGATGTGCTGATGACCTATAAATGGAATGGAACACTTCACAAGTCAATTTCATGGTGGGAAGATCACACCTCAATAAAGTTGTTATTTTTTAAAAAAGTATATGAGATGAACTGCTGTGAGGCAGCTATATCCCACTCACTATACCACAGGTCCTAAAGATTGATTCCATTTTATTCTTTTAATCTGCAGAGCCTAGTACAGAGGTGAGACTTACACACTGAATAAAGGCTGGATACTCAGGACCATCTTTGAAGCAAATAATCAAACCATTAGACCTTTGGTCACTCTGATTACAGCAAACATGAGCTCTCATGAGATATGATTTCACAGATAAGAAATTTGGTAATTCACAAAAGACTCCCATATTTGTGCCAGTATTTGATAATTATGCACATGTATACAAGTTCTATGTGGTGGGAAGTCCAGCTATGATCCCTGAACTTCACAAATGGAGAAAAGAAACTTCCTAGAAATTAACAGTCTGCACTGGAACCTGGCTGCAAATGGTATCAAAACACCAGAGGCCTGGTACAAAGTGTCTTCTTCACATTGCCACACTTGTGGCAAGTGGAGAAGAACCATGTCACAAGCATTCACAAAAATGACCAGAAAGTTTTCATTCAAGAGCTGAGGTTCATCCCAAGATCAACCTTTAACATATAATTTGGCTTTAGCTCGCCTAGTCATTGTCTTTCCCTATCCAGTTATCCACAACATGTTTGATAAGGCATTGTCTGTTTTCCTTCATAGTATGTCATGAACAATGAGAGTGGTCCTGCAGAAGAGTAAGAAAAGTGTTTGACTCCACATTATTCCAATGGGCTGCATGTCTCCCACCCCTGCTTCCAGTTTCCATTCTCCTAAGGAACTGTCACCCCATTCCATCATTACCAGCACAACGTCAAACACAAATATATGCAAAGGAATAATATTCAGTCACAAAGAATATTATTATGGTATTTGCAGAAAAATTGATGGAATTGGAGAATATCATGCTAAGTGAAATAAACCTATCCCAAAAAAACAAAGACCAAATGTTTTTTTTTTTTTTTTTTTTTCTGATAAGTGGATGATGATATAAAATCAGGGTAGGGGATGGGGTGAGAGAAGAATGGAGGAATGTTAGATTGCATAGAGGGAAATGAGAGGGAGGAGGGGGTTATAAAAATGGTGGAATGAGACAGACATCACTGCCCTATGAGCATGTATGATTACATGAATGGTATGACTCTACATTGTGCACAACCATAGAAACAAAAAATGTACTACATTTGTTTACAATGCATTAAAATGCAATCTGGAAAAAATAATTAAAATATAAGATCTGTTCATGTTAGACAGTCAAAATACTGCTGTATACTCACTTCACATGTAAAAAATAGATTCCCCAAATTATTAAGTTAGGATTTTCTAAAATCAGAAAAAGATTGAGGAGGACCACTTGGTCTTAAGGTCACTTTTCTCATTCTAACCCAGTATTCTTTCCATACTTATTCAGATCCCACACACTTCCATTCACTCTGAGACAGTAATGTGCCTCATCCACTTCCAAGGACTCTACCTCAGTGAGCACCCATCCTGTACATGAGTGGCCAAATACATCAACTGTTGCATTCAACTTTTAGTGGCCTACCTTTATCTCCTTAATACACTTGACCATGCCCATGCCCAAATGACTTCTTTTTTCCTGTGTATAAGTTTATGGCAGACCTGACCATGCAGAATTCCATTGTCCTGCCATGAGACACACATCTCCTTGAGCTCCAAGTATAGCTCTTCTCTTGGGTTTCTTTTCCAGGAATGAGAGAATAGCCTCTCCTCACATTTTTTATGTATGAGAGTAAAACTTTGGTGGCCAATATTTCTCCCCAAACACTTGGGATAAGAAGAGATATGATCAGATCGTCATGATGGACACTCTTTTAAGTGTCAGCACAGACTGAATCTCAGTGATTCTTAGCTCTTTCTTAGATGTGACAGGCATCCTGAAGCATTATTAGAAGTTGTGCTTAAGGGCCATGCCTAGGTCTGGATTCAACTACACAGCCTTGCAAAATCTTCCCAACTACCTGTTTTAACATGTCCCTAGCCAGAATCAAAACACATTTGCCTTTTAGGGAATTTGGAGTTTTAAAAGTAAAGTTTCATGGATTACATGAGCATAATTAGCTACTTCTTAAATGAGTGAGTGAACAAATGATGAAATGACCTGTATCTGACACTGAAAGCCCAACAACAAAATTGATAAAAGTCACTCATATTTGACTAGGTAATGAACTGCACATGAGATGCACAGTTGTGAAAGCTCCCTAATTACCCAGTCAATACTGGAATGGCTTCAGTTTCCCAAGAACATTGTCAAAGTGGGAGAAGGGAAGGGGAGGGCCAATGGGGCAAAATTCCTAACAGTCTGCAGATGTAGGCAGCACTAAGCAAATATTGAAAATTTATTTTGTGAATCTACCTAAAAACAGTTCTAAAGGACATAAGAAGCAGGTGATCCTGAATATTAATGTATATTCATGTGTCTAATTAGAGTGTAATCAGCAGAGATGGGCATGGAAATAATAATGTCGCCACATGATGTTTACAGGTGAAAGTATGATTTCACACCTAAAATTTTATTCAACCAATAAATACTTGCAGTCATAACTCCATGAACTTAGGAGGGCAGGTACTACTGCCTTCTTCTGAGGTATCCCAATATCTCAGCTTTTTTGAGGATTGTTATCTGACTTGCCTAACATCACAAAGTCACTATTTTCAGGGTTGAGACTGAAGATTTTATTCCAGTGTACTTTATCCAACACCACATTTCCAGATGTCATGTGCTATCTTGTTTATTTATTAATTAATTCAAGAAATTCTTATCTTCTCATCTGATAAATATTCAGTGCTTTGTACGGGCAATAACTGTGGTTAAGTTTCTGAGCCATTTCTTTGCCTCCAGGGATTACAGTTAGTAAAATTTATCCAGGATTGCAACGTGTATACATAGATAAGGCAGTAATAAAGAAGCATTATTTTATAGTACATAATATAAGCACTTAAAATGCTTCTTGCTTATGACTGTTGCAATTTCAAAACATTACATGGACACAAGTTTAAGAGTTCAAAAGAGAAAGGTATAATTCAACTAACACATTCCAGGACTGATAACTTCAGAATTTATTGCTCATTAAAAATATACTTTAATTATTCTAGTTTTAAATAAAGCATTCAGTAAAGTTGGTGAAATGCAATTATAAGCAACTGATTTAAGATTTATAATGGGCAAATATTTCTTAAAAAATGCCTTATTATCACTAGATCTGCGCATGTAAATGAAGTGTCATTTTATTTCAAATAAAACATTGGTACACAGAATATAAAACTGTTGCCATTAAACACTACATTGTCAACTAAAATGAAACCAAGTCATTCTTAGAATCCACCATTCTATGACTGTTCCGTTTGCACAGAAATAATTCCTAATCTAACACACACATTCAATAGCAGAACAGTTTCAGCTAACTGCAGACACCAAGAGAAGATACTAAAGACCTCAGTCACTTCAACTGCACCAGTGGGTGATGCACACCTCAATCTTAACCATTCATCTACTGCCAAGAAGTGGCCATGACATGGTCTAACACTGCCTGTGAGACAGCCTTTCTCATTCTTCCTGACAATGCCTAAGAAAATATAACATTCTTATAATAATCTTGGTCACTAAGGTTTTTACTATGCACAGTGGGATCCTGTGTAAAGCACAGGACAGGCAACTGAGTTAAAAGACTGGACACTATTTTTTTAACCAACTGAAAACACATAAGAAGAAATGCCAGAGAAGGAGTTTAGAAAGTACATAGTCAAACTGACCTGCAAAGTAAAGTATAGAATAAGGAGTGAAATCAAAGAAAAATACATGAAATGAAAGATCACCTCAATAAAGAATTAGAAATTGTGAAAAAATACCAAGCACAAATCCTTGCAATGAAGAAATCAATAAACCAAATTAAAAATTTAATAGAAAACATCACTAGCAGCCTGGTCCATTTGGAAGTCGGAGCCTGAGACAAAGAAGAACAAACATATACACTAAAATTGAAGTCAACCACCCAGAGAAGATGGAAAAAACTATGAACAGAACTTCCAAGAAATATGGGATAAAATAAAAATACCAAATTTAATATTTATCAGAATAGAAAAAGGTATGGAGATAAAAACCTAAGGAATGTACAGTCTTTTCAATGACATAATATATAATTTCCCAAATCTAAAGAATGATATGGGATATCAAATATAAGAGACTTACAGAACCACAAGTGTACACAATTACAACACATCCACACTTACGCAAATTATGAGAATAACTTACATACAGAATAATGATAGGACTTTAAAATTTGTGAGAGAAACAAATCAAATTACATGTAGGGGAAAGCCAATTTGTATTTCAGCTGATTATTCAACTCAGTCACTCAAAGTCACTCAGAGATTGAAGGTGAAGGTTTTGGAAAAAAATATATTACTTATATGGCCTTCATAAACAACTTGGCATTTCCATTCTCATATTCAGTCAAGTGGACATCAAACCAAACTTAGAAGGAATAAAGAAGGACATTTCATACTGCTTAAGGGAATCATACATCAAGAAAACATATTAAGCCTAAATATATATTCCCCCAAAATGGAGCATTTATATACAAACTCTTCTCAACTTCAAGAATCAAGTAGAATACAAAACAGTAATACTTACTTTAATAGATCGTTCTTTCCCCTGAATAGATTATCCAAACAAAAACTAAGCAAATAAACCATAGAATTAAATAATACAATCAACAATTTAGACTTAATAGACATACATAGAACTTTTCATTCATCATCGAGCAAATACACAATCTTCTCAGCAGCACATGGATTCTTTTCTAAAACAGACCATATGTTACAAAACAAAGCAACAATTATTCAATACAAAAAATAGAAATACTACCCTGCATTCTACCAGATCATTACAGAATGAAACTAGAAATCAATAATAAAATAAAAATAAAAGCTACTCCAACAACTGGAGCCTAAATAACAAATGGACTGAAATAGAAATTAAGGAGAAACTTTAAAAATGTATTTATAGATAAGTGACCACACCTATAAAACATATCAAAATGTCTGGAACACTATGAAGGCAGGCCTATAAGTAGAGATCACTGCATTGAGCTCATTCATTAAAAGAATTAAAGGTCAACAAATAAATGACCTAACTTTACATCTCAAATCACTAGAAAAAGAAGAACAAATCAACACCAAAAGTAGTAGAAGACAGGAAGTAATTAAAACCAGAGCTGAAATAAATGAAATTGAAAGAAAAGAAACCACTGAAAAGACTGAGAAAATTAAAAGTTGGTTGTTTGAGAAGATAAATTGATAAACCCTTAGCTACACATTGAAGTGAAAGAGAAAACCCAAATTACTAACATTCATGATGTAAAGGGTTTATCATAATGGACACTACTGAATTAGAGAAGAAAATAAAATTATTTTGAAAATGTACACTTCAATGAAATAGAAAATCATGAATACCTTGACAAATTTTTAGAGATTAATAAACTACACAAATTGATTCAAGAGGACAAGCACAATGTAAACAGACCAATAAAAACAATAAAATTGAATATGCTATCAAAAGTGCACCAACCAAGAGAAGTCATGTCCCAGCAATGAATGAGGAATTTTCAGCTGAGTTCCACAATGCCTTCAAAGAAGAATTAACACCAATACACCTCAAATTATACCATTAAAGAAAAGAACTCTTCTTAACTTATTCTATGAGTAACATGTTGATACAAAAAAAAAAAAAGACAAAGACACATGAAGGAGTGAAAACTTCAGATCAATACCCCTGATGAACCAGACCCAAAATTTTTTTTTTAAATTCTCTCAAAAAACATACAAAAACACATTAAAAAGATGGTGCTCCACAATCCATAGAGATGCAATTTTATTTCAACAAATGGAAATAAATAAACATAATTAATCACAGCAATAGTGTTAAAGATGAGAATCATATGGTCATTTCGATAGATGGAGAAAATACATTTGACAGAATGCAGATCCATTCTTGCTTAAAACACTAGAAGAACAAGTGATAATAGGAACATAGCTCAACATTGTGAAAGTCTTCTATGCTAAGCTGAAGAAAAATAGCATTCTAAATAGAGAAAAAATTAAGCCTTGCCGTAAAAACAGGAAGAGGACACAAATACCCTCTTTCACTTCTTTTTGACTTAGTCCTTGAAATTCTGGCCAGAGCAATTGGACAGATGATAGAAATTAAAGGAATATAAATAGAAAAATAATAATTTAACATATCATTATTTCCCAAAGACAAAATTCTACATTTAAAAGACACAAAATCTCCATCAGAAAATTTCAACACCTAAAAAAGAAATTCAGAAAAATAGCAGGATATAAATTCAACACCATAAATCAAATGCATTTCTATACATCAGTGATGAATCAACTGAAGAAAAAATTATTAAAACTAGTCCATTCACAATAACTGCAAAACAATGGGAATCAACCTAGTGAAAGAGGGGATAGACCTCTACAATGGAAACTACAGAATCCTAAATAAGGAAATGGAGGAAATCCTTAGAAGATGGGAAGATCTCCCATGCTCTTGAAAAGTCAGAATTAATATTGTCAAACTGATCATACTACCAAGACTGTTACATATTTTAATGCTATTCCTACTAAAATACCAATGACATTTTTCACAGAACTAGAAAAAGAAATCATGAAATTATTTTGCAATCAAGAAGCCCGGAATAGCCACAGTGATAAATACCAAGAAGAGTAAAGCAGGAGGGATCACAATGCAGACCTAGAGAGTAATGGTAACAAAAATGGCATGGCATTGTCATCAAAATAGACATGTAGTACAATGGTACAGAAGACAAAGAGACAAACCCAAATAAATAAGTTTTTCTCAAGTCACCAAAAATATACACTGAAAAAAAGATAGACTATTAAGCAAATGGTGCTGGGAAAAATGGAAATTCTTATGTATCAAAATGAAATCAAAACTCTCTCTGTAACCCTGTGGGAAAATCGACTCAAAGGTGATTAGAGATGTAGGCACTAAAACAAAGACCCTGCAAATAAGAGAAAAAAATGTAGGAACAAATCTCCACCTAGTCAGCTTAGAAACTTACATCTTTAACAAGTCTCCAAAAGCACAAGAAGTAGAATCAAGAACCCACAATATGGATGGGCTAAAAATAAAAATCTTCTCAGCAATGGAAAGAATCTGTCAATCTGTAACATGAAGGGAGTTCCTACAGAATGGAAGAAAATCTTTCCTATATACACCTTAGATAAAGTGATAATCTACAGGATGTATAAAGAACTCAAAAAACTTAATATCAAAAATAACCCAATCAGGGCTGGGGATATAGCTCAATTGGTAGAGTGCTTGCCTTGCAAGCACAAGGTCCTGGGTTCAATCCCCAGCACCACACAAAGAAACAACCCAATAAATAAATGGGATAATGAACTGAACCAACACTTCACAGAAGAAAAAATACAAATCATCAACTAACATGAAAAATTGCTCATCATCTCTAGCAATTAGAGATATGCAGCTCAAAACTACTTAAATATTTTATCCCACTCATATTACAATGAAAATATATAAAAAATAAAACAAAAATATGTTTTGGTGATGTATGGAAAAAGTTACACTCATACATTGCTGCTTGGTCTACAAACTGATTTAACCATTCTGAAATTTTATTGAGAATTCTAAAAAAACTCAGAATGAAACCACCATTTGACAGAGTTATCCCACTCCTTGGTATAAACACAAAAATGATTTAAAACAGCATACTACAGTGACTCAGCCACATCATTGCTTATAGCAGCTCAGTTCACAATAACTAAACAAGGAAAGGAACCTAGATGCCCTTCAACATATGCATGGATAAAGAAAATGTAGTATATGCAGACAATGGAATGTTATTTAGACTTAAAGACAAAGGAAATTATGACATTTTCTAGTAAGTGCATGGATCTAGAGCACACCAGAAGTGAAATGAGTCAAACCCAAAAAAATAAAGGTGAAATATTTTAGTTGGCAGGTAAATGCTGATCCAAAATGGGGGATAGGTGAAATGAAAAGTCCTTGGATTGTGTAGAAGGTAGTGAGAGAAAAGGAATCAGTGTAAGGAGGGGAGTGACAGTAAAATGATCTGGACATCAATACCCTGAATATATGTGTGATTATACTACCATTGTGTCTGCAACACTTGCAGACTGTGAAAGGAGAATTTGTACTCCTTTTGTGTACAATTTTTCTTGAAAGCATTTTACTGTCACATATAACTAATTGGAAACAATTAGAAATAATTTTTGACAAATATATATTTGTCACATTCTTTTTATTTGTAGGACTTCTTTTCAGTATGATTTCTCTGCTAGTGAGAAATGTATACATTTCCATTAAAAGCTTTGTCATATTTTTTGCATTTGTAGGGCTTCTCTTTGGTATGACTTACCTGGTGGTTAATTAGTCATAATTTTTTATTAAAAGTTTTGCCAAAATCTGAATATCCCTCAGCCTTCTCACCAGTATGAATTCCCTGATGTCCAATAAGTTTTGATTCTACATTAAAAGCTTTGCCACATTCTTTACATTTGTATGCCTTCTCCCCAGTATGAATTCTCTGGTGTTGAGTAAGGCGTGTTCTTTGGTAGAAAATGTTGCCACATTCTTTCCATTTGTAGGGTTTCTCTTCAATATGAATTCTCTGGTGGTGACTAAGGTCTGATTTTTTATTAAAGGCTTTGTCACATGCTGTACATTTGTAAGGCCTCTCTTCTGTATGAATTCTTTGATGGCAAATAAGGTACGAATTTATATTAAAAGCTTTACTACACTCTTTACATTTCTAGGACTTCTCTCCAGTATGAATTCTCTGGTGGCAAATAAGGTACAATTTGTCATTTAAAGCTTGTTGCATGTTGTACATTTGAAGGGCTTTTCTCCTGTATGAGTTCTCTGGTGTTGAGTAAGGTGTGATCTTTGACAGAAAGTTTTGCCACATTCTTTACATTGGTATGCCTTATCTCCAGTATGAATTCTCTGGTGGCAAATGAGGTACAATTTGTTATTAAAAGTTTTGTTGCATGTTGTACATTTGAAGGACTTCTCTCCTGTATGAGTTCTCTGGTGTTGAGTAAGGTGTGATCTTTGACAGAAATTTTTGCCACATTCTTTACATTAGAAGGACTTCTCTCCAGTATGAATACTCTGATGGCGAATAAGGTTTGATTTCAGATTAAAAGCTTTGTTGCATGTTGTACATTTGAAGGGCTTCTCTCCAGTATGAATTCTCTTGTGGCAAATGAGGCACAATTTGTCATTAAAAGCTTTGTTATGTGTTGTAAATTTGAAGAACTTCTCTCCTGTATGAGTTCTCTGGTGTTGAGTAAGGTGTGATCTTTGACAGAAAGTTTTGTCACATCCTTTGCATTGGTAGGGCTTCTCTCCAGTAAGAATTCTCTGGTGCTTACTAAGGTGTGATCTTTGACAGAAAGTTTTGCCACATTTTTCACATTGGTAGGGCTTCTCTCCAGTGTGAATTCTCTGATGGCGAATAAGGTGTGATTTGTGATTAAAAGCTTTGTTGCATGTTGTACATTTGAAGAACTTCTCTCCTGTGTGAGTTCTCTGGTGTTCAGTAAGTTGTGATCTTTGACAGAAAGTTTTGCCACATTCTTTACATTGGTAGGGCTTCTCTCCAGTATGAATTCTCTGGCGCTTAGTAAGGTGTGATCTTTGACAGAAAGTTTTGCCACATTTTTTACATTGGTAGGGCTTCTCTTCAGTGTGAAATCTCTGATGGCGAATAAGGTGTGATTTGTGATTAAAAGCTTTGTTGCATGTTGTCCATTGAAGAACTTCTCTCCTGTATGAGTTCTCTGGTGTTGAGTAAGTTGTGATCTTTGACAGAAAGTTTTGCCACATTCTTTACATTGGTAGGGCTTCTCTCCAGTATGAATTCTCTGGTGCATAGTAAGGTGTGATCTTTGACAGAAAGTTTTGCCACATTTTTCACATTGGTAGGGCTTCTCTCCAGTGTGAATTCTCTGATGGCGAATAAGGTGTGATTTGTGATTAAAAGCTTTGTTGCATGTTGTACATTTGAAGGATTTCTCTCCTGTATGAGTTCTCTGGTTTTGAGTAAGGTGTGCCCCTTCACAGAAAGTTTTGCCACATTCTTTACATTTGCAGAACTTCTCTCCAGTATGAATTTTCTGCTGTTGAATGGGGCATGGTTTTTGATCATTTAATTTCTGATGCTCACTCTCACTTAAAGTTCTCCATATTATCCTGTGTTGTAAATAGTCAAGCTCACAATTTCCAAATTTTCAATTAATCATTTTTTGAAATATATGTCTTTTGCCATGGTCTGGTGAAAATTCTTTGGTATTATGAGAAGTCATTGCTGAAATAAATGAAAGTTTGAAAGAATTACTTAGTAGACTGGGATGAATATATTTTGTATATATAATAGGAAATTATAGCACAGTTAGCAATGTGAGGACATTAGCAGTGTTGCAGATTAGTAATCCAAGGCCATAATTACTTTGGAAACATGTTACATAAAAATGTACAGTCGCAAATATGTTGTAAAAATTACACATTTTTTGTAGGGAGCACAATATCCAAGATGACTATATTTCTACAGAAAGCAATATAGTATAGGGAAGTAATGTATCTTACTTTTATCAACTAAAGTATTTTCTCCTTTCTTATATAGCATTGTGCAAATAGGAAAAAAAATCTATAAACTGCCTTCACTCTTAGTAGAATAAGGGAAATATAAAACACACACCAACGTTTCTGGCTTCTTTGAAAATTGTCACATATCTGAATCATGAGGTCATTCTATTTTTATTTACTTTTTATATTATATGTGGTTCTTGGGATTAAGCCAAAGGGTGCTATACAACTGAACTCCAATACAAGTCCTTTAAAAATTGTTTGAGACATGTTGTTTCTAAGTTCTGTGACCTGCCTCAAACTTGAAATCCTTTCAAATGTCCTCCCAATATGCTGGGATTTCAAGCATATAGCTTGAAACTCTACTATTTTTCATTGATTTCAAAACTTTCACATTGTTTTCACAAATGTCTTTATAATATACTGCTGACTGTTTTTTAAATGTACAAAACAATTAAAAATAGTACCACACATAAAAAAAGGAAATTAATTAATCAGAGTAATAAACCCAAACATAACTAATTGAGCATTAGTGAGATATGAATTGTCCAAAGATTGGTAAATATTCATTTAAAGGAAGTTTAGTGAGCTAAATTCAGAGAAAAAAATGGTAATATAAATAAGCAGAATTTTTGTATGTGAATAATTCCTTAAGGGAATGTGTCTGAAAGTGGTAGGCATGGTGTACAATTCTGTAGTCCTTGCAACATTGGGGAGGCTGTGCAAGGAGAACCATGAGTTCAAAGACAGTCTTAGCAACTTAGTGAGATCCTGTGAAAAATTTAAAACCTACAGAATATATATAAAGGGAAGTGGGAATAAAATATATAAAGGAAAATGTGAAAGGAATCAATGCTTGCCACTATGAAATGCAGTGAACCACATGTTAAACCATTAAGCAAATTAGTAAAAAAAATAAAAAAATAAAAAAAAAAAAAAATATATATATATATATATATATACACATATATGAAATATAGAATACAACTTACACAATAGGTGTATTGAGTTCTTCACTTTTAAAATTGTATTAGATCATTATTCATTATTATCAAGCTAATCAAAACAACTTAAGTAGCAAAATTAAAACTAAAAGAAGGAACTGCCAAGTGAGTAGCAAGAAAGGGGGCATGACCTACACTTAAGAACTTTCTGTGGCTCTCCAGTTCCAGGCTGCTGGCTAAGATGGGGGACTCAGGAAAAGGGTGCAGCCTCTGCCCTGCAAACCTCTATAACTACTGCTGTGGCTGCTCACTGGTTGACCTAGGCTGTGAAACCTAGGACTGATAGACCTCTCTGCATGTCCTGAGGGTGACATTTATATTTCCAACTCCAGACCCAGGATTTCTGGGCTTTCAAGTCTCCTGGCCCAATCACGTTCAAAGTTGCACTGAGAATAGCACACCACTGGAAGGTGTTTCAAGAAGAATGGTGGTCAATCAAAAGTTCCAATTCCAGCAGGTGGGTGAATGAATAACAGAAAGTTTGGGCAATAAGCACAGACAAGGGCCCTCAGTGTCCACTCTGTTCTGGTTCTATTAGATGACACCTCATCCTGAGAAGGCACACTAAAGCCTATTCATCCCACAAGGTGAACAAACGTGTGGAACATGATGGGTGGAACACTGAGCACCTTTAAACAGTTGGTGTTTGTTCTACCAAAGAGACCCTGCAGGATAACAAACTATTTGACCAATGGGAAATGCTCAATATCCTTCAGAATGTAGAAGACCTGTGTATATATGATGAAACAACTGCTTTCAACTTGCCCCATAACCATTTAAAACTTTTGCTACATCTGTACATTCTAAATTTTAAACAGGTTGCTGATATATATTACACTTATAATATAATGTTACATAAAAATCCATTGGTTTTAAAAAGTCAGAAATGTTTTCTGGAAGTGATATTGAATGGGGTTGTTAGACAACCACTAGTAATGACATTGTCCACGTTTATTCAGGGGGTTACAGGACATGGAGAAGGCTTTGACCTTGACAAGGGAAGGTCCTAGGCCAGACTGGTTATGTGTAAATTACATTTTTCATATTATAACCATTGCTTGGTTTATGCATTTTTCTCCTCATTCCTGTATATATATTTGACAATGCTAAGTATTTTTTTTAGAAATATCAACTTTTTAGATATTGTAATGTTCAAAGTAGATCCAATACAATATAACACACCTTGTAAATTACTTTTTGAACATTTCTAGGAAATGTTTTGCAGAGGACAACAGCCAAAACACCTGTTGAGTAATAAGCATTGTATACTGGTTCTCTAGAGCACCATGCCAGTGTGCTTATAATGAGGCAAAAGTAACCATTGATCCAAAGTGTGTGGGTTTTGTTTTACTTTGCTCTGTACATAGTGTATATAAAGAACAAACAAGTTGTAATCTACACCTAGTTTTTCTAGATGTTAATGAGTTTGCCACTATGACAAAAGTAGAATTAGTAAACAAATTTTGTATGTTTTATGCTAAAATTTCTAGGAAGGATTTTCTTCTTAAAGTTGGATCATTATAGCACACTTGGTTGGTGAAGGACCAGAATGCTCATATTTTAAAGTCATTTTCAAATGAGAAATATTGCTATATGTGTGCAGTTTCCTCAAGAGTGTCAAGTACATAGTAGATAAATTGAGTTTTTAATTGAAACATCTAGTCTCTCTAGATGGTTAGAAGTGTCTCATGAATGTTAAATGTACAGGTACTAAAATATCACTTCATAAATCTAAATGTTCTCTCTGATATGTGGAGGCTAACACAAAATAAGGTGGGGGGACAAAGAAAAAATTGTATTGGATTAAATAAAGTGAAATTAAGGGAAGGAAGTGTAGATGGGTATAAGAATGATAATAGAATGATTCAGACACGTATTTCCTATGTTCATATATGAATAAACAAGCAGTGTAATGCCACATTGCATACCACCATAAACCTGGAATGTTTTATTCCATGTATGTACATATGTCAAAATTCATACTACTCTATTGTATATCTAAAAAGATTAAAGTTTTAAAAAATAAAAAAAATATCTAAAAGAAAAATAAATAATGGAATCTATGGGGAACTCTAAATCTAAGGAAAGAAATAGAATGACAATAAAGAATAGAAGAGTGTTACATAAAAACATGACCAAAAGAAAGCTGAAAGGGCCAAATTATGATATAGAAAACAGTTTAAAGAAAGAAGTCATCTGAGATAAAATATATTTTAAATTTAAAGAAAACTTTGAAAATAAGCAAAATAGAATATTATATGAAGATAAAAAAAGCTTTCCCTAGAGTACTGCAAAAAGATTACAGTTTCAACTCACATCATATATCTAACACATAAAAAGTTAAGATTGACAGAAGTAAATAAATAGAAAGAAACACATGAATATTTGGAGACACCAATATACACTTAGTGTAAAGGAAAAGTCAAAAACAAGGGTAATTAAAAAAACAAAGACTTTGAAAATAATTTAAGCAAATTTGACTTACAAACTAATTGTTTTCAATAGAAATGGAATATCCAAGTGGATCAACCAACAGGAAATTAACAAACCAAATGTTAATATGTCTAAAAATATTAAAATTATTTTCTGATCATCAGAGAATAAAGTTAGAAATCAAAAGGGAAAGATGTTCAAAAATCCACACAAATGTAGCAATTGATTGAACAGTCTTGAACATAACCTTTTTCCAGAATTGAAAGATTAAATTTAAGGACCTTTGTACTGCTCAAAGATAGCTGGAAACTCCATGTAAATATCTCTCAAACTCCCAATGAAATTTTTTGTAAAGACAGAAAAAATCATATTCCAGAAATTTTATGGAATCTCAAAGTTTTATGGATATATCAATTATATTAAAAATATAAACAAAATTGGTAGAAGGTTGTTTCATAATTTAAAAACATTAAAAACTCTAAAATTTAATTGGGAATCATGTCATCCATTAAGACATATGGACATAGTGAATGCTGAGTGTAATAAAGCCTCACATATACAGCAAATTAAGACATTTGAACACAAAAGTTTATTACAGCACTAATCAAAAGTGGTACTATGAGGAGCCATACCAAATAACCCTTGAAATGACTGGATGGAGCAATTTGGAATATATAAACTACAGAATATTTTTCAAGATAAAAAGTAATAAATTTTTGCAAAATCTATAAGCAGGATAAATCTTCAGTACATTATGTTAACTGAAATATGTCACTACCACAAAAAAAAATATGGGCAAACTCTACTTATATAAGACAAGTAAAAACAAATAAACAAACATGCAAAAAACCTTCTGAACAGAAATGAGAATGACATTAGTGATAGGAGAAGACAGAAGTAAGCACTTGTTTACATAGAAATATATTTATTGATTTTTGAGATGTAAGCATTTTATAGATGTATTATGTGACAATTTGAATTAATAATGCTGAACCGTGTTCATGATAGGGTGGGAAAAGAAGAATTGTTTTGTGGTTTTGATCACAATTAAAATTACAAACAACACATAAAAATAAAAGAATCATAAAATTTTTGAAAGATACGTTTAAAATGCTATGGTCTTTATCATATAAAGAAGAAAGAATTCATAAATATATTTATAAAGAGCATGCATATAATCCAGAATTACTACTGTAATTCTGAAGCAGGGAGGTAATAATTTCAATGCCATCTTCAATAACTTTGTGAGAACCTCTATCCAAATATATATAGAAAGGGGCTAGGGATGTAGCCAATTATTAGAATACCCCTGGATTCTATCATTATTACATTCACATATAAAAAAATTACATTACTATGTAAATATATAGGATAAAAAATCAATCTGCATAAAACATTAAATTCATTTAAAAAGGTATAATATTTATACAAACAAGAGAAAGCATACAAAATTTTATTGGCAATAGAAACAAAAATAAGCATGCCTTTGTTCCAAAATGTCCTAATTTCTGAAGCAATGGAAATAGTCATATATTCATAAAATATAAACAAAAACGAAACAGTGTTACATGAATTGAGGAAACCTCTCCTACAACATGCAATGTTGTCTATAAAATGAAATAATAAAGGAAAGGAAAATTTAACCAACCATAGAAGTATTATTTACAAACATTTTCCTACAACTACGATCTGTAACTATCACTACATACCACAAAAGAGCATTTATTGTGAAACTTTACTTTCATTTCACAGAAAATCCATAATAAGTATTTACTTATAAATAGCACATCTAAGTGAATTTTAATGAATAAATATATGAACAATATTAAACTGCTTTAGGATATTAATTTATTAAAGTGGCTTGACCTAGAATTTTCCAAGTATGTGCACATTATCACCTAGAGACCCACAATTAACAGAAAATATTTTAGATCATGCTGTCACTCACTAGCAAAGGGAAGTTGGGTGGTTAATTTAAATGAACTTGGACATCACTGTAGACACACAGGCTATTTTAAAGAATTTTAAAACATGATAAACATAGGGCAGTATATATTCAATGATAACAGGAGAAATAAACATAAGCTTCTGAAAAATCGTTTCTGCTAGATAACTTCTCCATCAACATTTTAGAGTTTGACTTCTTCCTTAAACTTTGGGCTTCCCAACTGTGTCTTCTTATAAGTGTAGGTCACAATATTTTATATCACTGAATTACTCTCAGTGTCACTTTTCTAAAGTGAAGAATATATAACATACCAGGAAAGGGAGAGATTAAAGACTAAAAGTAATGCCATTAACATTTTATTTATACCAATGTGCCCTGTTTTTCTTGGAAGCACAAATCTGAAACACACTCTTATAGAGAATTTCCCAGAAGATGTTCATCAATTGAAGAAAATTAAATAATCATAATTAATTAAAAATTGTGAAGGGAAGTTATGCTTACCCAGGAAGACCAAGTTTCCGTAATTCTCTAACATTACATCTCTATGTAAGTTTTGTTGAGATGGCTGAAGGCATTTTCACTCCTCTTCAGTGAAATCAATGGCCACATCCCTGAATGTCAACAGTTTCTGAAATAAGAATAGGTAAATAAATAGTATAGAGGAGACAGGAGCAGCCCAAATTTCATCTGAAAGTGGTTGTGAAACATGGATCGACTGGAGGAAGCTCTCAATGTATGAGACCTTACCAGAGAACCTCTGTTGAAGAGGTGAATGTCTACTGTTAGCCTGCAGACCAACTGCAGACAGTTGCCTGATGTTTCCTGAAAGTCCACTACAACAGTACCCACAGTTTTCATTACACGTGGCTGCCACAATTTTGAGACAATAATCAGGACATTTAGGAAGTGTGGATGGACTGATAAAGCCCCATCTCCAGATACCCTCAGCACAGTTGACTGTACCCTAACACTGGGAATCCCAGAACAAGTGACAACACCTCATGTCTGGAATCCCTGAACTAGACAGAAGACCACACTCTGCTCCAGGAACCCTTCCCAACCAACCACACCCTGTCTCTAGGATACCCAGCCATCCACACCTATGCCCTGAGATGCAGCTCCCCATTTGTCAACGTAAGCCAGTGTGGCCATCTTGGATTATCTGAGAAGTGGAACCATCCATCTTTAGATAGGGCAAGTCCTATCCTGAGATTCCTGCTGGAAACTGGAAGCTCATTGCCATGTTCCTCTCATATGGCAGGCTACTGAAGAATAAGAGCTTTGAATAATACATAACTGTTATAGTGCAAGGTTTTCTTTTCTCCTTTTTGAAAAATTGTAAGTATTTGTTTCTTTGCTTTTCTTGCTCTATTTTCCTTTCATTTACCTGTTTCATCAGTCTTTTTCTCCCTTTTGTCATGCTAACAACCAACTTCTTTTGATTGCATTTTCACACTTTCTATGATCTAGAATTTTTATATACTCTTTTCTAATCTCATTAACAGTTACATGCTACACCCCTCCCCATCCACTTTGTCCTCCATTAGAAACTTCACACCTTACTGCAAATTTATATCTTATACTATAGATAATAATTGAACTCATCCTCTCTGTTTATTATGACAATATTGTTAATGTCTTCAAAGGGGGCTATTTTGTTTAGAGCTGCATATTACCTGTACTGGGTGCTGCTAATATTGATCTCCCCCTTAAAGAAGAGGTTTTGGAAACCTATAGGGTTACTATAAGCCTTTAGGGTGAAACTGCAACACCAAAGATCTGCAGTGCTAGAAGGGAGCATACATGAAAAATATAAAAAACAAGGGAAGAAAATGTTTCAAGCAAACCTAGATTCTATATTCAGAGAATCCAGTGACATCTTGGTAGAAGAAATGTCAGAAAAGGATGTCTGAATATAAATGATTGAAATGATCTATGAAGAAAAGGATAAAATAAAACAGCAAATTCAGGCAATGAATGATCACTCCAATAAGCTGTTGAAAGAGCAACTTCAGGAAGGAAAAAAAATTACCTCAACAAAGAGATAGAGATTCTCAAAGAAAAAAAAATGGGAATCCTTGAAAACAAAAAACTCAAAGTAGAGTATCACTAGAAGACTAGATACCTTGGAAGGAAAAAACCTCAGATAATGAAGACAAAATATTTAATCTTGAAAAGAAATTTGCCCAAACAGAGAAGATGGTAAGAAATCATGAATGACACATCCAAGAACTGTGGAACATCATGAAAAGACCAAATTTAAGAATTACTGGGATTGAAGAAGGCACAGAGATACAAACCAAAGAATGAACAACCTATTCAATGAAATAATATCAGAAAATTTCCCAAACCTGAAGAATTAAATGGAAAATCAAATGTAAGAGGGTTACAGAAAACCAAACGCAAAAAATTACAACAGATCCACAACAAGGCACATTATAATGAATATACCTTGCACATAAAATAAAGAGAATTTTGAAGGTTACAAGAGAAAAGTATCAGATTACATATAGGGAAATACCAATATGTATATCAGCAGATTTCTCAGTCCAGACTCTAAAAGTTAGAAGGACCTGGAACAACATGCTTCAAACTGTGAAAGAACATGGTTGCCAACAAAGAATCCTATACCCAGGAAAGTAATCTTCAGATTTGAAGACAAAAAAAAATCCTTCCATGATGAACAAAAGTTAAAAGAATTTACAAATAGAAAACCTGTGCTACAGAACATTCTCAGCAAAATATTCCATGTGGAGGAAATGGAAAAGAGCAAGGTAGGTCATCAAAGAAAGTAACTACCTTAAAGGAAAAACAAATCAAAGGAGATACCAACTCAAGTTAAAAACCAAAAATAAACCTGAATGACTGGGAATCCAAATCATATCTTAGGCCTGAATGTTTATGACCTAAACTCATGAAAGAAAAGAGAAAAGCTGGCAGATTGGATTAAAAAGATAGATCCAACAATATGCTGTCTTCACAAGACTCATCTCATACAAAAGTACACAACAGATTAAACATAAAAGGATTTTAAAAACCTACCATACACAGGGTCTCAACATAAAAGCAGGGGTTTTATCCTTATATCAGATAAATTGAACTTCAAGCCATGGTTAGTCAGAAGAGATGAAGAAGGTAATTCCATACTATTTAAGGGAATCATAAATCAGAAAGACATAATTATCATAAATATGTATGCTCCCCCAAAATAGGGCATTTATGAACATCAAACAAACCCTTTTCGATTTCAGGAATCAAAGAGACCACAGCACAATAATTCTGGGTGAGTTTAACACACTGCTCTCACCACTGGATAGATCTTCCAAACTAAAACTAAACAAAGAAACCATGGAAGTCAATAAAACTATAAATAATGTAGACTTAACAGACATTTATAGAATATTCAATCCATTAATGAGTGATTACACTTTCTTCTCAGCAGCATATGGCTCCTTCTCTGAAACAGACCATATGTTATGCCAAAAAACAGCCCTTGGCAAATGCAAAAAAAAAAAAAGAGATACTACTTTGTATTATATCAGATCATAATGGAATGAAATTAGCAATCATTGACAACATAAAAAACAGAAATTACTCCAACACCTACAGACTAAAAAATATACTACTGAATGAAACATGGGTAACAGAAAACATCAGGGAGGAAATAAAAAAATTATTAGAGGTAAATGATATTGATCAAACAACATAGCTAATCCCTTGAACTCCATGAAATAGGAACTGAAAAGAAATTTCATTGCATGGAGATCATTCGAGAAAATTATAAAAAGTCAACAAATAAATGACCTAATATTATATCTCAAAGCACTAGAAAAAGAAGAACAGAAAAATGTCAAAAGTAGTAAAAGACAACATAATCAAAATCAGAGCTGAAATCAATGGAATTAAAACAAAAGAAACAGTTCAAAATTTGACAAAACAAAAAGTTGTTTTTTGAAAAAGTAAACAAAATAGATAAACCCTTAGGCACACTAACAAAGGAGAGAGAAAATTCAAATTAAAAATTTTGTAATGAAAAAGGAAATATCATGACAGACACCACTGAAATACATAAAAAAATGAGAAGCTACTTTGAAAATCTAACCTCCAACAAAATGTGAAATATTTTCTAGACATATGATCCACCCAAACTAAACCTGTAGGACATACACAATTTAAACAGATCAATTTCAAGCTTTGCAATACAAGAAGAAATAAAAATCCTATGAACCAAGAAAAGCCCAATATCAAAATTTATTCTCAATTTAGTTCTACAAGACCTTCAAAGAAGAACTCATGCCAATACTCCTTAAAGTATTTCAGGAAATATAAAAGGAGGGAACACTTCCAAATTCATTCTATGAAGCAGTATCACTCTGATACCAAAACCAGAAAAAGACACATCAAGGAAAGAAAATTTTAGACTGATATCTCTGATGAATATAGATGCAAGAATTCTTAACAAAATTTTCAAATCACATACAAAAATATATAAAGAAGATAGTTCACCATGATCAAGTGGGGTTTATCCCAGGGATGCAAGTTTGGGTAAACATATAGAAATCAATAAATATAATTAATCACTTCAATAGACTTAAGGTAAAGAATCATATAATTATTTCAATAGATGCAGAATGTTTGACAAAATACAACACCTCTTCATACTCAAAGCATTAGGAAACATAGGAACAGTAGGAGCATACCTCAACAATGTAAAGGCAACTTATGTTAGGCCCACAGCCAACATCATTTTTAATGGAGAAAAATGGAAACATTACCTTTAAAAACTAGAGCAAAACAGGGATGCCGTCTTTCACCACTTCTACTCAACACCATTCTTGAAATACTAGCCAGAGAAAGTATACCAAAGAATTTTAAAATGATATGAATAGGAAAAGAAGAACTAAAAGTTTCTCTATTTGTCAATGACATGATTCTATATTTAGAGGATCCAAAAAAAATCTACCAGAGAACTTTTAGACCTAATAAATGAATTCAGAAAAATAGCAGACTAGAAAATTGACATACATAAAGCTAAAGCATTTTAACTCATAAGGAATATAATATCTGGAAGGGAAATGAGGAAATCAGCTCTGTTCACAATAGCCTCAAAAAATCATAAAATACTTGGGAATCAATCTAATCAAAGAGGTGAAAGATCTCTACAATGAAAACTATGAACATTAAAGAAAGAAATGGCAGAATAACTTAAAAGATGGAAAGATCTTCCATGTTCTTGGATAGGAAAAATTAATATTGAAATGGTCATACTTCCAAAAGTGTTATACATATTTAATGCAATTCCAATTAAAATCCCAATGACATTTATCATAAAAATAGAGAAAGCAATCATGAAATTAATGTGGAAGAACTAAAGAATCAAAAAAGCCAAAGCAATCATTTACAGGAACAGTGATGCAAGAGGTATCACAATACCAGACCTTAAACTGTACTATAGAGAAAAAGTAGCAAAAATAGCATGGTATTGGCACCAAAATAGACAGAAATACCAATAGTGCAAGATATAAGGAACAGAGACATACCCATATAAGTACAATTATCTCATACTAGACAAATGTGACAAAATCTTACAATGGAGAAAAGACAGCCTATTAAACAAATGGTGCTGGCAAAACTGTAAATCCATGTGCAGTAAAATGAAATTAAAACCCTATCTCTCGCCCTGTGCAAAACTCAACTCAAAATGGATCAAAGATCTGGGAACAAGTCATGAGACCAAATAGAAGAAAATATTGGCCCAAATCTCCATCATGGTGACTTAGAACCAGATATTCTCAACAAGACCCATATATTTCAAGAAATAAAAGCAGTAATCAATAAATGGGATAGATTCAAACTAAAGAGCTTTTTTCTTATCAAAGGAAACAATCAATAATGTTAAAAGAAAGCCTACAGAGTGGGAGGAAATCTTTTCCACACATACTTCAGACCAAGCACTAATCTTCAAAGTGTATAAAGAACTTTAAAACATTTACAAAATAATACAAAGAAACCAATCAATACATGAGCTAAGGAACTGGGCAGTCACTTCACAGAAGAAGATATACATGTGATCAACAAATATATGAAAAAGTGCTCATCATCCCTAGTAATTAGAGAAATATGAATTAAAATGAACTTAAGAGTTCATCTAACTTTAATTAGAATGACCAATATTGGGGATGGGGATATGGTTCACTTTGTAGAGTGCTTGCCTCAAAAGCACAAGGCTCTGAGTTCAATCCCACAGCACCACAAAAAAAAAAAAAAAAATGATTCTAGAATGGCTAATATTAACAACACAATCAATAATAAGTGTTGGCATGAATGTGGCAAAAAAGGCACACTCATACATTGCTGGTAGCGTTGAAAATTGGTGAAGCCACTCTGACAAGCAAAATGGAAATTCCTCAGAAAACTTGGAATAGACCCTTCATTTGACCCAACTACCCACTCCTCAGTTTATAACGAAAGGACTTAAAATCAGCATACTACAGTGATGCAGCCACATCAATGTTCATAGAAGTTCAAGTCACAATAGCTAGGTTGTGAAACGAACTGAGATGCCCTTCGACTGATGAATGAATAAAGAAACTGTGGTATATATACACAATGGAATATTACTCAGATATAAAGAAGAATAAAATTATGGCATTTGCTGGTAAATGGATAAAGTTGGAAATTATCATGGTAAGTTAAATAGGACAAGCCTAAAAAACCAAAGGTCAAATATTTTCTCTGATAAATGAATGAGGATATATAATGAGGGGGGATATTTTGGGGAAGAGAAGAATGAAGGAACTGCGTATAGTGTAGAGGAAAATGGGGCAGGAGAGGGAGGGGAAGGAAAGATAGTAGAATGAGACATTACCCTATGTGTGTTTTATTACATGAATTGTATGAATATACATGTGTACAACCATAGGAATGAAAAGTTGTACCCCATTTGTTTACAATGAATCAAAATGCAGGGAATTTTCAGATATAATTGTACAACCATGAATCAGAGATTACTGAAATGAAGAATCTGATTCAGTTGTTCCTGGATGGAGCTGGGTTTTCTGAAAATGTAACAATTTCTCTAGCTATTCCAAGACTATAGTGGAATTAGAGAAAAATTTGAAAGGAAATGAGGTTGATCACATAAAGGAAATATTTACTAGTGAATTCGAGTTCAAATATGTTATGGTATTATGTCTGTTATTAAGATATCAACTAGCAAGAACAACCCCATTTGAATATTTTATTTATGCTTTGTTTTTCAAATAAAACTTATTTTAATATGTAAAATAAAAATTATACATATTTATGTAATAAAATATGATACATGTATATGTTGTATGCTTATAACATGATAAAAATCTAGTTTTTCAAATAATTGTCATTTTTATTTAATTTTATTTTTTTTTTAGTTCTACATGACAGTAGAATCCATTTTCATGAATGTATACAAGCATGGGATATATCCTATTCTTATTAGAATGACAATTGTCTTGTGGGTGAGCATGACGGTGGAATTCACTTAGGCATTTTTATATGTATACATAGAAAAATTATGTTAGATTTATTCTACTGTTTTTCCTCTTTCTATCTCCTCCCTTCTTTTTTTTCACCATTGTCTAATCTTATGAACTTTTCTTACCCTACTCCACCCTATGTGGTTTAGATTTCACATACAAGAAAATCTTCAACCTTTGGATTCAGGAATTGGTTTATTCACTTAGAAAAATATTCTTTAGATGCAACCACTTACTGGTAAAAGTCATGGAGTCATTCTTCTTTATGGCTGATTAGCAATGCATTGTGTATATATGCCCCAATTTCTTTATCTCATTCATTTGTTGAAGAGCACCTATGTTGCTTTCATAACTTAGCTATTTTAAATTGTGCTGCTATAAATATTAATGTGACTGTGTCACAGTGGTATGCTGAATTTAATGTCCTTTGGGTATATATTCAGGAGTGTGTTCACTGGTTCAAATGGTGATTCATTCCTTGAAAAATATCCATACTGCTTTCCAGAGGGGTTACAACAATCTGCAGTCCCACCAAAAATGTGAGAGAATTCTGTTTTCTTCACATCCTCATGAACACGTGTTACTTCTATTCTTGATAATTACCATATTGACCAGACTGAGATGGAATCTCAGGGCACTTTTAATTTGTATTTCTGTAATATCTAAAGATATTCAGCATTTTTTCAAATATTTGTTGATTATTTGAGAAAGGTTTGTTCAGTTCCTTTGTCCCTTTATATATTGTGTGTATTTGGGTATATGTGCATGTTTTTAAGATTTCTGAATTCTTTGTACATTCTAGAAATTAACAACATATACAGGTAGCAAAGTTTTCCCATTCTGTAGGTTCTGTCTTCATGTTTCTTTTGCTGTGAAGGTATTTAGTTTGGTCCCATCTAATTTATTACTATTTTTTAATTTTAGAGTCTTGTTCAGGAAATCAGTTTCTGTACCAATGTATTGGAGATCTGGGCCTAACTGCTCTTCTAGTAGGATCTGTGTTTCTAGTAAAATTTGTAGGTCTTAGTGTTAACTTCTGTGCAGGTGAGAAATAGATATTAACTTTCATTCTATAACACATGGATTTCCAGTTTTCCTAGCACCATTTGTTGAAAAGGCTACCTTTTCTCCAGTGTGCACTCTTAACACCTTTGTGCAATATAAGGTAACTATATATATGTGGAACTAATCTATGCATTTTCAATTCTGTTCCATTTGCTTTCATACATATTTAGTTTGTTTTAACTATAGCTCTGTTCATTGATTTTTATTGTAGAGATACTTCATCTCTTTTGTTAGGATCCCTCTTTTATTGTAGAGATCCTTCACCTCTTTTATTAGGATCACTAAGTAGTTTTTTTTTTTTTTTTGGAAGCTATTGTGAATGGGATAGTTTTCCTAATTTCTATTGTAGCTGATTCATTATTGATGCATAGAAATTCAATTGAGTTATGTGTAATTATTTTGTTTGCCACTACTTTGCTGAATTTCTTCATGAGTTCTAGAAAGTTACCACTTGGTTTTTTGGGACTTTTACATATAGAATCATGTTGCCAGCAAAAAGAAATAGTTTGAACACTTTTTTTCCTACTCATATCACTTTAATTTCTATCTTTTGCTTAATTGCTTTGCTAGGGTTTCAAGGAGTGTTGAATAAAATTGGTAAATAAGGACATCCTTGTCTTCTTCCTATTTTTATTGGGAATGATTTCAGTTTTTCCATTTAGAATTATGTCAACCTTGGGTTTGACCATGGTGAACTATCATTTTAATGTGTTTTTGTGTGCAATATGCAAGTATTTTAGTAAGAATGTTTTGCATCTATGTTCATCAAGGATATCAGCATGAAGTTTTCATTCTTTGATATGCTTTGATTTTGGTATCAGGGGGTTACTAGTTTCATAGAATTAGTTTGAAAGCATTTCTTACTTTTCTCTATTATACAAAAATTTGAGGAGGATTGATGTTTGTTCTTCTTTAAAAGCCTGGTAGTACTTGACTGAGAATCCATACCACTCTAAATTTTTCTTTTTGGTAGGTTTTTTTATGGCTTCTTCCATTTCATTACTAGAATTTGATCTCTTCAAATTTTCTAGATCCTTCTGTTTCAGTTTGATTAGGTCATACATATCTAGGAATATTCTAACACATTGGGAGTATAAGAACAATGTACTTTCTGATACTCCTTTCTAGTTCAGTAGGGCTTGGGTGATATTTTCATTATGGATTTAAAATTTTTTCATTTTTCCCTTTTTCCTATATTTAGTGAGCTAAAATTTATCAAATTAGTTTAGTGTTTCAAAGAACCAACTTTTTTCATTGATTTTTTAATTGTCTTTATAATGTCAAATTTATTGAGTTGGACTCTGATTTTATTTCCTGGTATCTAATGGTATTGTTATTGATTTGTTCTTCTTTGTCTAGGACCTTGAGATAAAATGTTAGTTTATTTATTTGGTGCCTACATGTTTATTTAATAAATGAGCTCAATAATATAAACTTTCCTCTTATATCCTTCTTCATAGTGGCCCATAGGTTTTGATATGTCATACCACATTCTCATTTACTTCTAAAGACTTTTTATTTCACCACTGATTCATATTGCAATCCATTTATCATTCAATAAAATGATTTGCAATGATTTGGTCTCCAAGTGTTTGAGTATTTTCTAATTTTTGTCTTATCATTGAATTCTAATTATATTTTGCAAAATGTTTCATGAACTATGGAGAATTCATATTCAGTCACTGATGGATTCAATATTATTTATATGTCTGTTAAGTCTAGATATTTTTAGTTGTGTAGCATCTTTATTTATTTTTTTTTTGGATTATATATCTAATGTTGAGAGGGGTGTGTTAAGGTTCCCCAGTATTATTGTGTTTTGGCCTATTTGATTCTTTATGTTGAGAAAAGTTTGCTTGGTATATGTAGCTGCTCCTTTTAGGACATAAACATCAGTGACTGCTCTTTCTTCTTGTATGGTTCCCTTAGGAAGAATAAAATGACTTCTTTGTCTCTTCTGATTAAGTTTGCTTTAAATTCAAATTTATCTAATATGAGAAAAGAAACCACTGCTTGTTTAGGAAGACAACATGAATACTATATTTTCCTCAAACTTTCACCTTCATTCTGTGGATGTCTTTCTTTATGTGTAAGTCTTTCGAAGACAGCATAAAATTGGGTCTTGTTTGCCAATTCAATCTGCAAGCATATGGTTTTCATTGATGAATTTGAACAATTTGTGTTCAACATTAATATTGAAAGATGCTTTTTTATTTCCTGTCATTTTGGTTTATTTATAGTTTTTAAATTGAACTGAGTCTCCATTGAGTATCCTTCTAGTGTTGTTTCTACTATTGGTTTTTGCATTTTCTTCTTGTATTTTTGAAATATTTTATTGAGTGTCTTTTGTAGTGTCAGATTTAACTTGTGAATTCTTTTAAATTTTATCATGGAGATTTTTTGTTATCTTCAAATCAAAACCTTAATTTTCTTTTTATAATATTTTGGTTAGAATCCATTTTCTTTAGAGTTTGGTATATAGTATTTTAAAGCCTCCTACCTTTTAGGGTCTGGGTTAAAAAATAAGCTGAGATTTGCATTGGTTTTCCTCAAAATGTGACCAGTCTTTTTCTCTTGCTGCTTGTAAGAATTTATTTTCTGCATGTCAGACTTTTTCAAAATGATGTGCCTTGAAATGGCCTCTTGCAATTTTGTATATCTGGAGTTCTGTATGCTTTTTGTATTTAATTTTCCATTTTGTTTTTAAGATTTTGGAAATGTTCTGATGTTATTTTATTGTTAAGATTGTGCAGTATTTTATCAGTATTTGAGAGCCTTTATCTGAAAATTTCTGTTCATAGTTCCTTAACATCTTTTGTATGTAATCATCTTTTTTTAAGATTATATACTTTTTCTTAGAGTCCTCATAATCTATCTTTTATGTAGTCTAGTCTGTTGATGATGCTTTCCATTAGATTTTTAATTTGGTTTTTTAATACCTTCATGTCAAAAATTTCCAATTGATTCTTCTTCAGAATCTATATCTCCTTATTGAAGTTACATTTTGATTCTTGTATTTTCTGTCTTAGGTCATTTATTTTGTCATCTTTTACCTTATAAATCAGTTGAAAAATGAACTTTCTGAATTCCATCTCTGATCTCTCCTCCATTGTTGTGTCAATGGAATCTGGTTTTGTGGTATTCTTTGTTATTTGGTATGGTTTTGACCTTCATTTTTCATATTGCATGTGTGTCCACCCATCTATCTGGATGAATCTGAAGCAGTAGAGTTTCTACCTAATAAGTCTATAGTGCCCCTCTGTTATCAGCAGCTCACAGTTTGGGGACAGAGACCAATGATAGTAAAAATCTATGCCAAGAATATACAGCAGTAGATACCAATAGGAAAAGAAGAACTCAAACTATCCCTATTTGCTGATGATATGATTATATACTTAGAGGAACTAGGAAATTGCACCAGAAAACTTTTAGAACTCATAAGTGAATTCAGTAAAGTAGCAGGATATAAGATCAATGCTCATAAATCTAATGCATTTTTATACATAAGTGATGAATCTTTGGACAGAAAAACTAGGAAAACTACCCATTCACAATAGCTTCAAAAAAAATAAAATACTTGGGAATCAATCTAACAAAAGAGGTGAAAGACTTCTACAATGAGAACTACAGAACACTAAAGAAAGAAATTAAAGAAAACCTTAGAAGATGGAAAGATCTCCCATGTTCTTGGATAGACAGAATTAATATTGTCAAAATAGCCATACTACCAAAAGTGCTATACAGATTCAATGCAATACCAATTAAAATCCCAATGATGTTCCTTACAGAAATAGAGCAAGCAATTATGAAATTCATCTGGAAGAATAAGAAACCCAGAATAGCTAAAGCAATCCTCAGCAGAAAGAGTGAAGCAGGGAGTATCGCAATACCAGAATTTCAACTATACTACAAAGCAAAAGTAACAAAAATGGCACCGTATTGGTACCAAAATAGGTAGATCAATGGCACAGAATAGAGGACATGAACACAAACCCAAATAAATACAATTTTCTCACACTAGACAAAGGTGCCAAAAATATGCAATGGAGAAAAGATAGCCTCTTCAACAAATGGTGCTGGGAAAACTGGAAAACCATATGCAACAGAATGAAATTAAACCCCTATCTCTCACCCTGCACAAAACTCAACTCAAAATGGATCAAGGACCTCAGAATCAGACCAGAGACCCTGCATCTTATAGAAGAAAAAGTAGGTCCAAATCTTCAACTTGTTGGCTTAGGATCAGACTTCCTTAACAGGACTCCCATAGCACAAGAAATAAAAGCAAGAATCAATAACTGGGATAGATTCAAACTAAAAAGCTTTCTCTCAGCAAAGGAAACTATCAGCAATGCAAAGAAGGAGCCTACAGAGTGGGAGAAAATCTTTGCCAATCATACTTCAGATAGAGCACTAATCTCCAGAATCTATAAAGAACTCAAAAAACTCTACACCAAGAATACAAATAATCCAATTGACAAATGGCTAAGGAAATGAACAGACACTTCACAGAAGAAGATCTACAAACAATCAACAAACATATGAAAAAATGTTCCACATCTCTAGTAATAAGAGAAATGCAAATCAAAACCACCCTAAGATTCCATCTCACTTCAATTAGAATGGCGATTATCAAAAGTACAAGCAACAACAGGTGTTGCAGGGATATGGGGAGAAAGGTACACTCATACATTACTGGTGGGGATTCAAATTAGTGCAGCCATTCTGGAAAGCAGTGTGGAGATTCCTTAGAAAACTTGGAATGGAACCACCATTTGACCCAGCTATCCCACTCCTTGGCCTATACCCAAAGGACTTAAAATCAGCATACTACAGAGATACAGCCACATCAATGTTCATAGCTACTCAATTCACAATAGCCAGATTGTGGAACCAACTTAGATGCCCTTCAATTTATGAATGGATAAAGAAACTGTGGTGTAAATATATATACAATGGAATATTACTCAGCCATAAAGAATGATGAAATTATGGCATTTGCAGGCAAATGGATAAAATTGGAGAATATCATGCTAAGTGAGATAAGCCAATCTCAAAAAACCAAAGGATGAATAATCTTGCTGATAAGTGGATGATGACATATAATGGGGGGTGGTAGGGGTTAGTGTTAGGTTTATAGTTAGGGTGGGGGGCAGGAATGGAGGAAGGAAGGACTGTGTAGAGGTAAGAGAGCATTGGGAGGAGTGGGGGAAGGGAAAAATAACAGAATTATTCGAGCAACATTACCCTATGTAAATTTATGATTACACAAATGGTATGCCTTTACTCCATGTACAGAGAAACAACATGTATCCCATTTGTTTACAATTAAAAAAAGAATACACAGCAGTAGATTAGGTATTTATTTCCTCTTTTGACATCTACAGTTATGAGGCACATTATGCAGAAAGAGAAAGATCAGCAATTTCCATTAGTAAAAAAGTAAGTAATCATAAGTTATGTCTGGTACAAAGTCAAACAATAGGTGCTTTCTATGACTTCTGCCACATTAATTACTGCTCTGGCATTGGTGGTAGGGGAAGACATTATATACATCAAGTACCATTAAGAGATGTTAAGGATTCAATTTGGTATGAGGAAAAAGGAGATAGAAAGGTAGAAAATGTTTGCAATTTTAAAGGGAAATAGGGCAGATGAAATGGTAATGTAGGATGTCTTGTTAATGAGGAAGAGGGAGATAAAAATAGAAGAAATAATATAAAGGAAGAGTGGGATAGAATTTGGTTGTTCACAATAGAAAAGTAAGAGGGGAAAAGAGAAATAGAGAATACAGTGGTGGAAAAAAATTACAAAAAATCAAACCATGCTAATCAAAAATCTTGACCCTCAAAAAACTGGCCATGAAAAATAACAACCTTTATCAAAAAGGCTAGAAATTAGGAAGAGTAACAAGTCTTTGTGTGTATAGGTGTTCTTGAACCAATCAGTACATATTGAAGTAAAAAAAAAAAACCAAAAACAAAATAAAACATAACCAAAAATAAAAAAAGTGAAAAACCTGGATGAAAACTTAAGAAATTATGGAGTTATTTTGACTGTGTTGGACAAATAGTGACCATATGTGTTTGCTCTCTGTCCTCAAATAATTTTGTTTCTTCTTGAGGTGTGAACTGAGTGTGCATGTATGGGGTGCGGGTTGTCGAGCCTTTACTTTTTATTGTGTTGCTCACCAAGTTGCCACCTGGGTTCTAAGATCTCTAAACTACTCTTCTTGTAAAATAGATAAGGAGGTTTTAAGACTATATAATAGAGATGAGACACAAGACAGTCCTTGAAATTTTCGGATTCATCATACAGTGAAAGGAGGCTTCTCCTCCCTTTAAGATGTGCTTGCTACTTGTGATCAACCACAAGAAGTTGAGAAACCCACTCTCAACCATTTCTTTGGGGAAAAATATATCTCAACAGAGTATAACAGAGTTGAGAAATTTCAAAAGATTTCACAAAGTAGGAAACATTAAAATTAAAAAAAATAAATATTAGTATAAAGCAATACTATTTGGGGACATTAAATTCAATTTAAAAGACTATTATAACTCACCAGGAAGGAAAAAAAAAAAAAAAAAAAACAATCACACACATGCAAAAAACTAATGATCACACAGATGTTAAATGATTGGAATTGTCAGGCCTGCTGTGGTAAGGTAAAAATTAAAGTCACTTTGGAAAATGACATGGTGCTATCTACTCAGGTACATACTATGAATCATTAATTATTCCTCTGGATGAAAAATAAGTGGAAACAATGATTATATGAGAATGCTCTAACTGGAATCCACCACTGCTGCCTCTACCACTGGGATAATTTCCTCTAGCTGCCACCACACTGTGAAGGTTAGGACTCTTCAGTCTGGATAATGGGACCCAATTTTCAACTAAGTACAAACAGAGCCCCAGTACCATCTCATAGAAAAATAAAAGGCAGTTGTCTAATTAGCACCAAGGACTGAAGGATAAAGCAAATTAGAAAGAGAAAAATAAAGAAGTGGTAGAGGAGGCTAAGAAGGGGGCTGAGGAGAAAATAATACCTGCTGAATATGAAGAGGAGAATAAGCAATATGAAGAAGATGAGGAAGAACAGAAGAAAGAAGATAAAGTGAATTCCAATTGGCAGAAATCAGAAAATGGGGTGACAGTTGGAGAATCCTTCCAATGGGTTTGGGATGGAATGCCCATTGAAAAGTGAGGGCAAAAAAAACTAAGGTGCAAACATTTTACCTGTTTGTAGCTTGGAGAACTGCACAAGAGATGCCATTCTTTTTACTCCAGCCTTCTCATTTCCACCTGTCTAGATGCTGACACTCCATGCTAACTCTCCCATTGTTGCACCATCTGGCCTGCCCCATTTGAGCTTTTCTCTAGTCACCAGTTGTACTTCTCCCCTTACTTGCTTTTTTGCTCCTTCATACCACTTATACTCTGGTAGCAGCCCCCAGCCTTGCATCCTGCTCCAGACCTCCTCATCCTTCTTCATCTCTAGACTTTCCTCACAACTTCTCCTACCAGAGAACAAGAGACTGGGTTGAGGTCAGGGTCAGAAGCAATCCACAATTTCCACTTTCTCCTCACTTTTTGTGTTAATAAGTTCAGAGGGAGTAATGCTTCTCTTTTATTTTTTGCTTGATTTGTTTTTAAAAAAGGATAAATAGTACTATATAGAAAAGGAAAAGAGTACTTACCATCAGACATTATGGAGGGGTACTAAGAGAAAGAGGGCATGAAGGTGTTCTCAGGACATCATTAATGTTCTATTTCTTGATGAAAGCAATAGTATATGGTATTTTTCCTTTGTGAAAATTCAAGGAACTATAATTTCAATGTTTGCCTGTTCTTGCTGTGCTTAATAAAATCAAATTTATTACATGAATGGCTGTGAGGAAGAGCAAAAGAAGGTAAGAAGGTATTTAAAAGGCATTGGGATGATATTATTTTTAATTAATTTATTTTTTCTAATTACATGTACATAGCAGTAGAATGCATTTATACACTTTGTAGATCACACATAAATGGAATGTAATCTCTGGGAACATATTTTAATAATGGTCATGACAATTTGGTTGATTGTGTTGCTGTTTTCATGGATATATACATATGTCACAAGATAAAAGTATATACTTAAGATATGTGCAGGTTAATATGTGCCAAATAAACCTCCATAAAACTGTGAAAATGTGGGATGTATCTAAAGTTGTTGTTAAAAATAAAATATAGAGACATAAATTAGTGATCCATAAAATGACTAGGAATTTATCAGCAAATCATCTATCTGAATAGTTTGAAACAAATAAATTTTATAAAAGTAAGAGTAAAGAAAATCTAAAACAAAAGAGTAAAATTAGAAGATATTGAAAATAAACATAACACGGAATCACTAAAATCAATAACGGTGCTTTTAAAAAGTAAATGAGCCAGATGTAGTGGAGCAAGCATGTATTCCAAATGACTCAGGAGGATTAGGCAGCAGAATCAAGAGTTCAAAGACAACCTCAGTAACTTAGTGAATCATTTCGTAACTCAGAGAGACCCTGTTAATTCAATAATTTAATAAGTAAAAATTGTATCAATTATATACTATGTAATTGCATATATATGCATACATATAATGATGTGAATACATTCTGGGAAATTCATTCTAAGATGATTTTGCTATTTTCCAAATACCTGAGTGTAATGATAAGAATCTAGTTGGGACATGCTACTACATGGTGAGACTCTTTGATATATCCATTCCATAGTTGTACTTGAAGTCTACCACTTACCAAAAACACCATCATGTCACAATAGATTGATATTATAAAGTTAAAGCAATCAGTGTAGACCTCATGATAAAATTAATACTTGGTGTAATTCAAGACAAACCTGTTAATAATTCTCTTGCTATTTAGACAGTTATAAGTCATAGAGATTGTATGGTAGGAAAGAGGAAAAATGGCATTCTTTTCAAAGAAAGAGGTTAGGATATGGGGATATTTGTATGGCAGTAAAAATGCTATTGTAAACTTTACTCATACCACATAACCCACTTTCACATAGTAAATATAAGAATCATGAAAAGTGAAATATAAAAGAAAGTATAAAGCATCCAAAAATTGACATAAGAAAGTGAGAGAGGATGCATATGGTGGTGCGCAAATGAAATATCCAATACTCTAGAGGCTAAGGCAGGAGGATCACAAGTCTATTGCCCACCCAAGAAACTTAGCAAAGTGTGTCTGAAAATAAAATTTAAAAAAGAGCTGAGGCTATAGTTCAGTAATAGTACACCAGTTTCAATCCCCAATATCACAAAAGGGAAAAAGAACAACAAAAAAGTTATTTCATTTCAAAATTACACAAAATAATATTTTTAAATTCATAAATTATACAATATTAAAATAAAAATTCTGTTTATCAAATGATTCCATGAATTGCTGCAAGGGCAAATGACTTAATTGCCTCCTATATAATCAAACACTTATAAGAAGAAACATACAGACTACCAAAAGAAAAGAAGGCAAGAGACTTGAACAGTCACTTTAAATAGGTCATATATAAGTGTTCCATAATAATGAAAAACTAAACATCCTTAGAAATTAGGTAATGTAAAATAAAATCACATCATATACACAAAGTTAAACAGTATTGATGAACATGTGGAAGAAAGATATTCTCAAAAGGGAAGATATAGTTGAAACTACTATTATCCATGTGAAGAATTTTTTAATCACACATAAATGATATATCACCACCAGAAACAGAGACTGAAATTACAGCACCTGGACTTATGAAGACATAATCATATTTCTCCTGAGTTGAAACCCAGGAGCATGGTTAAAGGGGAGGTATATTTAGGAAGAAATAAATAATAAACTGTGAAAAATAAGGGTTCTAGAAGCTAGACACATATTTTGTCATATTCAGTTTGAAAAATACTAAAAAACTCCATGTATACTTTATAAATTCATCACATAAATATTTTATTTCATATGTAAGAATATTTAAAAATGTCCAGAATTTGAGAAAATAAAAATACACAGAAGCACATCAAAGAACCAATTGCTCACCTTATGTATAGATGGTAAAACTATTATAAGTAAGACCATTTTCTCAAAGTCAACTATAATAATTCCTCAATGAAATTAAAGAAGGGAACAATGCAAAAACATCCAAAATTCTCCAGGAAGTTTTTAACTTATATATAATAACCCAAGAACTCTTGGAAATATAAAAGCAAAGTACCAACTATCATTACCTGATACTAATATGTTTTAAAATTATAATATTATGGTACTATAAAGACCAAGAAATCACAATAGAGAAAAATAGATAGGTATATCCGTATTATCTAAATATTGTTTTTATTGTTAATTGCAATAAAAAGTCTATAAAATATAATCATATCAAGAAAATCATTTAATGTAAATGAATGATACAATCCAATCAAAAGGTAGATATTAGAACTAGAGGCCCAGACCACTGGTTGGGATTGTGTGCAGAATGTGTGCAGTACTGGAATAATATTCCAGCACCACCCACCAGGAAACAGATATTCAGAGGAATGATTATAAAAATAAAACAAAATATGAACCTCCTGACTCTTGATCCACTCATTGATACACCAAATCAATATTTACTCCTGTTTTGAATCTGTCTTAAATTTATAAATTAATTAGAGGCATATAAAACAAAATAATCTATCATCAGATGAGTAGGAAAGGTTGGTTTACACTAAGACATTAGCATTCATTGAGCAATGATCCTTATAACTTGGAGAGGATACTTAAATTCACTGTCACCTTGAGTAGAGGATGACAGTTAGGGTCATAAATATAGCACATTTAATTCTAAACTTCCTGTAATTTCAATTTTAATGTAACTGGTGCACACAGAGAAAGAGACTAGATATACATGAGTATAAACATCAGAAAAATGAGTGGTTTTCCAGGAAAATGCAAGAGCCCTGGGTTTTATTTCATGGGACCACAGAAGAAGAGGAGGTAAAACTCAAGGGTCTCAATTTTCCCTAAAAGACATTTGCCAGCATAATCTGCAAAAGGTTGTTGTTAACAGTTGAGCTTCTATCTACCCAGCACCAAAGAGTTAACAAGGGAAATACAAGTCCATGACTGGCAGCCCAAGTGGAAGTAAATCACTTTATGAGCCCTCTTTCTCAGCACCTCACTAATATCTCCAGGACTAAGCAATTCTTTCTGTAAGGAATTTGTTTGAAATTCAAATTTTTCCATGCAATTGACTACATCCTAAACCCCCAGGCTTTGTGAACATTGACAAATGCACATATGCATATCTCAATGTATTACAAAGAAGAGGCTCCATATTGTTATGCAAGCATTTCCATGGGCTAAAATCACCACCAGGAGTAAAGAAAAAGGGATAAATGTACAGATCCCTATTTATTTCTAAAATAGGATCACATCACCTTCATTCAATGAGTATAAGGAAGCACTGATTATAACAAACTTGCATCATGAATTTATTGCATCATTCAACTATAAGACCTTCTGTGCCCTGAGTGCAGCTGTTAGACTGACAACTATCAAAAAGTGGAAGAATAACAAGTACCCCAATTATGTGGATATGGAAGAAAGAAACACTTTAAATTGCTAGAAATGATTTTAGTAAATCTAATTTTTAAAAAGCCTTGAAAGCTGAAATTTCTTTAAAAACTAACAAAATAATAATAATTCTGGGTGTACTTCTAAAGTATTTGAAATCAGTATGTTAAATAAATTTTTACATTCTTATCTTTACTGCAGCAGAATTCACAGTAGCCAAGGTCAGGAAACAACTGAAGTGCATTTTGGATGAAGGGTAACGCAGGAGATTTCTTCCAGTTTTAGGGCACTCAGCTACTTCCCTGAAAAACTATACCACCTAAATTAAATCTGCTGTCAAACAAGATAAGACCCAAGTACTGATATTCACTAGACTCTCAAGAGACAGTAGATGTGCCAGCTGTGGGATCCTCATATTAGATAGTTCTAACACAGTACCAGGAAAATATCAGAGGGAAGGAGATCTTTCTCACATGATTTCCATCAGGGCAACTCTCATCACAAAGATATTTTGACAAGGTATCTGTCTTTGGAGAGACAAAAGGAGAATACAAGCACATAATTTTACAAAGGTCAAGTGATTTTTCTCTACTTTTCCATCATGTAAAATTCTCATAAATAGTAACAACAACAAAAGCCTTTGCTTTTGTCTTTTGCTATGAAACTGGGGATTTAACACAGGGTAATGTTAAATATGAGCTACATACCCAGTCTGTGTTTTAAAAATTTGAGACAGGTCTTTCTAAGTTGCCTATGCTCAACCTAAATTTCTGATGTTGACCTTGGAATTGCAATCTTCATACCTTAGCCAACTGAGTCTCTGGGATTTTACGCATCTGTCATTGCACACATCCAGAACACAAATCCTTTAGAAAGTTCTATCCAGTTCTTGGTTAAAAAAAAACAAACTTAAAAATAATTGGCTCATTTTAAATGTAATGTGATAAAACAGTTGATAATATTGAGGTAAGGAAAAGTTGTCATTGAAAATATGAACAGGGAGCTGGAATTTTAGGATTTTATTGGCATATTATAAAAAGGTTTAAGTTTTGAGACAGGTTTTCTCCCACTAAATACTGGCCATAGTCCATTCCATTCTAGATACCAGAAAGCAAAAAAAAAATATTAAAATTATACACACACACACACACATACACACAAATACACACACCCTTACACACAAATACACAAACCCTTATTTTACATTTTGCTTCCTATACATTTAGATCATTCAGGACGATTCAACAGGTGGTTGCACACACCCGTAATCCTAGCAACTCATGAGTCTAGGCACAAATCTAAGGCCAGACTCAGCATCTGTTTCAAGTAAAAATAAAAAGTACCAGGGACATAGCTCAGTGTTAAAAGACCTCGGGGCACAGAATCACCACCCCACCAAAACAGAAAAATTAGCTAAGGAAGAAGGAAGAACTGAGAAACAGACAGACTACAGATCACAACTCTCCTCAGGCAGGAAAACATGGAGTTGCAATTCTGATGATCTCCCCTCTTCACAATCCAGCACACAATCTGGTAATGTGCTGGAATGCTGGCATATATGTGCTCAAATAGGACTTCAGATAGTGGCTGAAAATATTCTGCAGAAACATGACAGTCTACTGCTGACATAAGCCCAGCTTGAGTGGCCAGTGAGGATTCAAGATTAAAGATCAACTCCTTATTTTGAAGTTTGGCCTTAGACCTAATTGCCAGTCTATGATACTTTTCTTCCTATGGTGAAAGCCCCTAAATGAGCAAGTGGAATTGGAGTCAAGAAAAATTTTCTTGCCACTCATAGTGGCACACAACTATAATTCCAGCAGCTTCTAAGTCTCAGGTAGGTGGATTTCAAGTTCAAATCCAGCCTCAGCAACTTAGCAAGAACCTGTCACTAAATAAAATTTTTAAAAGTTCTGGGGATGTGGCTCAGTGGTTATGTGCCCCTGGATTCAATCCCCAGTACAAAAAAAAAAAAAAAATTGTGTCTAATTTAAAGCCCAAACAATCCACTACACCACATGACTCATACAACTTTCCGTATTATTTTAGAACTTGGTTAGTGACTCATGTTAAATAAAAGCAGGACTTCTAAATATGTGTGTGTGTGTGTGTGTGTGTGTGTGTGTGTGTGTGTGATTTTAACATACTTTGCTTGCTTTCTAGTATCTGGAATGGAATGGACCATGGCCAGCATTTGGAGGGAGAAAACCTAAATCTGGAAGCTTTCTGTTTAAAGCTCCATACTTTCATTTAGGGCAGTGTCTCTCCAGTTTTTGAACTTGAGAAGAAATACAGATAAGGAATTATATTACTCACCTGAAAGAAAAGCAAGTAAGAGAGTTGCCTGAACCTTTGTGCATATATAGAACATGTACATATATTCCATATGAACAGAATCATTTTATATACCTGATTGTTTATGGGATCCTTTTCTAGGACCTGGGGAAATCCTGGTTCAGTTTATAACAAGGAATGACACCAACAAGAAGTAAACCAAACCCTCCTGTACAAATCAGCAAAAAATACAGTTTCTAGGTCATTTTCTAAACATAGCTGATAGAGGCATGGAACAGACAACCATTTTCTTGGGGACACATAGTAAAAGCAGTGGAAGGAAACACAATTAGTTGTACCACCTTGAACCACCAGTGAATTGGAAATTGGAGTTCAGACAAGAAAGATAAAACCTTTTATTCTGGGAATGTGGATGACATTGGTGCCTACAGTAAAAAGTTATTACAAACTTTGGAAAGAGCATTCAGGTGGGTGGCAGATAATGGTTAAACAATTAGTATCTGCAGTGTTTTCCAGGTGGTTTTTCTGTCATAACCACAGCACATATATGTATTACTAGCCTCCATGAAGGGCATTTTCCATCTGTGTTCTCTAAAATTATTTCTCATTATAGAGATGAGTAAACACAGGATTCTGGATATTAAATGGCAACTCAGTTGCACAAAGAGAACTACCTAGAGACAGAACTATATGAATCCTCCAAGGCTGATTTGCTCCTGATGTACAGGATGAAGAAATATTCTGAAGAAATATTTTCACTCCATTTTCAAGAGAAAATGTCTTTCTCTAAGTAGAGAAGACATCTCAAGACAAACACAAGTGTTTTTTCCTACTTTCATGTTAAGTAAGTATTCAAAAACTGAGCTATCAACCTAGAGTCCTTATGAGGTAAATGTGTGGAGATTACAGAGTGCAAAAAAGCACATCACAGGTGCAGAGTTTGAGTATGACTCAGAAGAGAAATAAATATAAAAGACTCATAAATTTTAAAGAAAATATATGAAACTATTTCTAAAAATAAATGTCCATTTATTGCTATGACTACAACATATCATTCAGAAAGCAATAGATTATAATGCATATTTCTTATAATGCCAAATCTTATCCTATATGATTTTGTATTAAAGTCCAAATTCCATATAAGACAATGCATGATTCACTGTCAAAAACATTAAAAATAATCATCAAGGAAGTAGTGGATGTATTTGTGAATGTGTCATTCAACAATTTACTTAACAAATTATGTTGAGGAAATGTATTTATTTTCCTGCAGCAATAGGGAAATGAGATTTTTCTTATTTATATTTTCTGTTAGAATTTCAAAAGATAAGCCCTGGAATTTCATATGAAATAACTTCTAAATACAAACCATACTATATCTACAATACAAACTCAGGGAATACAAATGTAATTTTTTTAAATTAAAAGCAAAAACTTTTTTTTTCTTAAAATCCAAATCTATCTGCCATTTTAGATACTTTTTTTAACCTTGAAACCAGAAACCACAAAAGAAATGCAGGCGGATACCTTGAACTGCCAATTAATACAGGGGATATCTATATCTAAGTCTTCACTAACCATAAAAAAAATCTAAATCTAAAAGAATATTAAAAATATATAGAGAAATATAAAATTCCATCACAGACAAAATAATATTGTTGATGATATAAAGAACATGAATATTTATAAACTCAAGGTGTTTCTTATTATTTGTGGAAACTCTTGCTATTGAAGATATATGATGCTCACTGTCACAGACTTCCTAAAATTATAGCATATGTGACCATGATAACAGTTAATAACACAATAGTACTCATTCAAATACCAACCATACAACCCCAGGGGCATGGCTCAAGTAAATGTCAAACTTTTAAGAGATAAATCTGTGGGAAAAATGATTTCTAGGAGCCATTCAAATTTTTAGTTATAGTATATTCAGTTTAAGAAATAGTATAAAACACCATGTTAAGTTTTATATGTGTGCAATATGCATGTGATATTTCACATGTATATATGTTTAGAAAGAAAATATGTAAAACTTATGAGAAAATAAGTATCAGCAGAAGCACATGAAACACTCACTTACATATCCCATGTGTAGATGATAAAACTCATCATTACAAGGAAGACAATTTTTCCCTAAATTTACCTACAATATACCTAGTAAAACTGTTATATATGCCTATATAAATATATCACATTAAATTCTACTTTTATATGTATCTGTAAAGTAGTAATGTATAAACTATAAATAAATGGAAGAGAGAAGATGGTAGGAGGAGAGGGAAAGAAAAACTACTAGATAATGAAATGAAGCAAACTAAATTCCATGCTCATATGATTATGCAAAAATGAACCCAAATATTATGTATAACTCTAGTGTAATAATAAAAAATCAACATGCTGTACTTTTAATAAGATAAGAAACCATAAACTTCTAAAATTCATCCACAAAAAATTATATATAAATTTAGTCAGTAAATTTTTCAATTATAAGAGAAAAAGGAGTACTTCTCATTATCTGATATTCATGTATATTGTGAAACTACACTACTACATTAATCAACAAGGAACCATAATAAAAACTAAATCCATATATGAATCCATATGTATATAAAAATCATATACTTCATTGGAATGGAAATGTCTAAATAAATCAAACCATAACAAGACAATCTCAGCAAATAAGCTATACCCTGTCTCAAAATAAAAAATAAAAATTACTAGAGATATATCTCAGTAGTAAAGTATCCTGGGGATAAACTTCCAGCAACACACACACACACAAAAAAAAAAAAGAAAAAAGAAAGAAAAACTGAAAATTAGCTAGCTCAGAAGAAAACGTGGTCCCTACAGACCACAACTGCTCTCCTGCAGGAAAATGGCTTGTGGAGATTTGATTACAATAATGGACCCCCCTGTCAATCACCAACATGTGGGAAAATGCTGGGCTACAGGCAAACACCTGTGAGACAGTATTTGACAATGTCCTGCAAGGATAAGGAAGGAAGTGAGAGGTCTCTGCCACTGATATATTTTCCACCTGGATAGCCAGGAGGACGGAGAGTGCAGTGCCCCACAGGAGGGCTCAGGCCTGCAGACTCCAGAGACTGTGAAGAGTCCTGGTCTGCCAGGTCTGGTTTTCTGCCACAGTCCTTTCCACCATTCCAACAGCCTCCCTCCCCAGGCTCGTGATGCCACCGCCCACTCACCATTTCCGGGTATTCGGGAGTCAATCCTTCTCCCTAGGGATCTTCATCCCCTTTACAACAGAGTAACTTGGGGCTCCTAAGCAGGAGAGTGAAGCCTAGAACTGAATCACCAATATGGCGGACTCAGGAGAAACGGAGATGGCAATGGAAGCCCACCCCCAATTCCCTTTCAGCACACAGGATTGGACAGTTCTAACTGCTCCTGATTGGACAGGGCTTCAGACCGTGCCTCTGGGGTATGAGATCAGGGAGCCTTCCCTGTGAATGGCAGTGAATTGAGCCAATGCACAAGAATAAGAACAGAATGGTAGGTCCTTGGTTGCAGTTTTTTTTTTTTTTTCTTTTGAGATCTGGGAATTGCACCCCAGAGCCTCAGTCTGCTGCTATTTTAAGACAATATTTTCTTCCAGAAGTGGGATCTAGTCCAACCAGCAGAACATTTGCAGTTAACCTGGTGCACATTTGCCATTTCAGTTTATGGATTAAATAAACCAGTATATTATTCATGAATGAAAATAATATAATGGCAATTAATATAAAATGTTATTTAACTATTCTGCTCTCTGTTCTTGTTAGGAGACAGACTAAACTTTGAATGGAACAACCCCTTAAGGCAGCAATATTCAATGAAAATAATGCCTTAAGTGCAAGGGTAATTTAAATATCTCTAATACTCATATTGATAGCATAAAAAGAAAGAGTTGGAATTGATAGTAACATAACACAGCCTTTCAAGAATATTATTTTTATGTGATTTATAAAATGCTACCAATGAAGAACATGTGCTTTTGGAACTACACTCTCAAGTATGATTCTCTTTAGCAAACTTTATTTTACCATAACCACATGCCAGATTTGAGGGATATGGGTCCCCTGATGTCAGGGATTTAAATGGTCTGGTCTATCACTTTACATGCTAGTGTTAAGGGATAGAGTTTCCTAATAATATTTCCCCTCAGGCCCAAAATTTTAAGAAACAATACCCTGAGTGGGAGCAGGAAGTTCCAACCAGGAAGGGTCCAAAAGTAGATCATTGTTTCTCATTTCGTACTGGCCACAAGTTTCTCAAATTGTAGACATCATACAGCATAAAAAATGAAGATGCCTAGGGATATGTACACATAGACTGCAATCTTCCACAGCCCTGATTCTGTTGCTTAAATAAATAAACTGCACACTTATTTGGCAATTTGAGGTTAGACCTATTGACCAAAATGTAATATATGTTTCCTCCTGTGAATGTATTCCCACAATTAATAAGTAGGTTCACTGGGACTCAGGATAAGCTCTATCTGATTCCAAAGCCAAAATAATTCCACCAGATCAAAAAACTCTTGCAATATATCTTATTCTCATCAGACTTGAAATATGACAAAAGTTCAAAAGAGCAGGATATGTGATATATGTATGTAAAATCCACTCCTGTGTATTACATAGCACAACACAAAGAGAACATTGTCATATAACTGTATCATTTTGGGGCTCCCATTTCAGAATCCAGTTAATCCAGATTCAGTTTACCTCAAGGGCAAACACCAGCTAAAATTTATGTCAACACCTTTTACTTATCAAAATATAGGTTGATGTTAAATATATGGGAAGTTAAATCAGGATTTATTAATTATAAAACAAGCAGGTTTAGAGTAATGTAAAGGACAACCAAGCCCTATGTTTTCAAAACAAAGAGGGGCATGCACTACAGAGTCATGTCATGCAGCAGAATTATTTTTATTGAGGGCATAGAGCAAAAGGAAGTCAAGGAGAGACATACAATTATTGAAAGTACCATAAAATATCAAAGAAATGGTATCTGGATTTCAGACAAGCAAGAGTTGGCATACTGTGTCTGCACATGTGGATTACATGAGTGACCCTGATGAAAAGATTATAATATTTTGAAAAAAAAAAAGTGGTGATATTGTTATGGGGTGCAACTGAAGAACAGACTGATCACCACTGAGAAGTCCAAATTTGAGAGTCTTTATTAAGCTGACCAACTGTCTGTCTCACACAATGCCCCAAAAAAGTGGCTATTGGGAGAACAGCCCTGACCACAGTGCTGTAGGTGTTCTTATACCAAAAATCACATTAATCATAAGTGTTTGTTGCTATGATTTGAAATTACACATTAACATCATGAGATCATTGAAAGAGGGGGAAAGTGGGTCCAAATGACACTTACCTAGGTACAAACTAAAGAAAGGTTACTAACATTCACACAATCACTGTTCACATGGTACATTGTTTAGGAGCAATAGCAATTTTTTATTTACATAGGAATTATCATTCTGTATTGTTAAACATGTCACACTAAGTAACTGATGATGGGTACAGAGGCGGAGTGTTCCCATGGGAGAAGCTTATTTTCTACATAACATGGAGTCTCAGAGAAAAATGGAGTCTGTTTAGTCATTTCCCTTATAGTCTGGCCTATAACATTCTCATAAAGCCATTTCTGTCAGCCCATCACAATATGTCAGAAAATGGTTAAGCACTTTCTACACAGCAACTAAAGGTGTTTTGACAGTTGTGGGAGCAACTTATATCAATACTTACATGAAGCCTTGATCCAAATGAGTCGTCTAAAAACATTCAATTGTAGAGATGAGAAAACACAGGCTTCTAAATAGCAAATGGCTTCTCAGCATTATATTTCATACTGGCAACTGCCCAGGACAGAACTGTATGAAATTCCTTCTAAGATTCTCCAAGTCTGGTTTACTCTTGATATAGGGGATATTTGTCTAGAGAAATAATATTTCTTCTCCATTTTAAAGAGAAAGTTTAGCAAAAACATCCCAGGATATCTGTTTGAATTGAGAGACTATTTTTTGCCCTTAATTCATGTTAATTAAAGTCTTCAGTAACAGGACAACCCAGGTTGTACATTAGTGAAAATGTTACCAAGACTAGTTTTTGCAAGGAAGCACAATATGTGGCCCAAAATCTGAGTAGGACTGAGGGAAGAAAATAATCTATATGGCTGATAAGTCAACTGAGAAGCAACTCAGTTTGTCAGATGAGAAATTGAAAAAAATGGAACCATGTTATCTTATTTACCTCATGGACAAGAGATTAACCAAGAAAAATAACTATTTAAATGTCAAAACCAAGAGAATCCTGGCTGAGAGAAGCTGCTACAATCAGAGATTTCTTGTGCCAATTAAATTTCAGCAGTCCATCTGTGATGCCATGTGCCTGTATCTACTAAAATGTTGCATGTTCACATTCCTTCATTCAGTATTTCCTTTCCTGGGCATTTGTTTACAGCAGCCCACTAGTATATATTACCAGATCTTTTGTATCCTCACTCCAAATCTCACATGTTATTGTACCTGGTGCCTCAGATTTTGACTTCACTTATATATGTGGTTTCTTTTTAATTTTAATTTTAATTTTATGTGGTGCTGGATATTGAATCCAGGGCCTTGTATATGTGAGACACATACTCTTCCAGCTGAGCTATATCCCCAGGTCAATATATGGTTTTTAAAGTAATGGTTAATGCAAATCCAACTAATTGGTATAAAACCTAATCCCATTAATTTTTTCTCCTTTTAAAAAGCAGCAATAAGGATACAGAAGAATAAGAAAAAATGTCATGCATAGTCAAAGATGGCAATATAAATGTCAAAGTGTGGGCCTCAAGGGAAACCATTCCTGGAGACATCTTGATATAGAGACTCTGGAATTGGCACAAATAAATTTCTGTTTCACCCCATCTGTGGCTTTTTCATGACAGCTCAATGATATTGATGGAGCCCACTAGGACACATGTACTAGTGGAGCCCACTAGGACACTGTCCCTGCAGCATGAGTGAATGAAGGTACAAATGAATCACATCACATTCCAACAGCATTGAAAGGCTGAACTGCTGCAAGAAATAAAATTTTTCTCTGGAACATTATAACAGCATTGAGGTTTCACTTGTTACCTGATGAGGTTATAGAGATTTGTGGCTACCCTCTCCTTTATTAGAAGAATAACTCTTTGGATTATAGTTATCTGACTTCAGGATTTTTTCCAGTTGGGAAAGTAAAGAAAAATAAAAATCTGAAGAGCATGTGATGAAGACTTACTCTTTAACTGAAAAATGAATACTTGAGTTGGGGCAGAGCTGCTGAAAATTACAGGTGTGAGACATGGTATACTCACCCTGAGCTGAACAGTCCCAAATAAATACAATACATTCTCCACAGTCTCCTGTAGTAATATGACTTGAAAAACTAGTTACATACCAAAATCTAAATTTGATGTTCATTGACACATTTCATAGATACCAAACCAAAACTGGAGACAATTTAGAAAATTGAATATTTTGTAATATTCATTTTATATGTATATGAAAAATCATTTGGTTAAAAATACAAATAGTATAAATTAATTATTCAAACTTAATCAAAATATTATGAAATTTGCCTCAGAGAAGGTCTACCTTAGTAAGTTAAAAAAAAACTGTGAGGTCTAATATTTCAATATGTAAGACAAGCAACAATCCATTAGAAAAGGGATGCTAAGGAGGCAGATTCCTAGATCCTACAACTCTATTTGATATTCATATTTCTAAAATTATCCTTCAGACAAATTGGTTTGGTACTTTAAAACCTTTTAAAATTACTGTTGAAAACAAAATAAGTGACTGAAGTGTTTCTAATATTGGCACATGAATTTCATGGATTTTAATCCAAAGGTCTATTGGAGAAAAAAGAGGTGCATGAGTATTTTTGTTAGGTATGTGTTTCAAAGGTGTTGAAACAAAATCAGAATAAAATGTTTCAAAAATTATAGCAACAAAATTTGATTGAATATTTTCTTTTTTTCATAGACATTATTGCAGTGGTAAAGTCAAGCAAATACAGGAAAAGTATTTTCCTGTAGCACTTCATACCTAAAAGTGGCCATGTAGTTAACTGTGGGCAGATCCAAGACAAAAAATATTACAGAATTGATGTTTTCTTCTCCCATTTCATCCACAGGGCTTGCTGTTCACATATCCATTAGTTTTTTTCTTTTTTCTCTGCTTTGTATTTAAGTTATTAGTTCTAGAAATACTAAAACCAAACAAAATTATTGATATTTTATTTATTAAATTTTATAGAAAACCTCTGGATTTGTTATAATAGGACATTTGCAAATAACCATGATCAGAGAATGTCTCTGATGTTCACCTTCAGTGTTTAGAAGAGTATGTTGTAACATGGTTGAATATCGAGGCCCAAGAAGGCCTTTGAAATATTTGGGGAAATATTTCAACCTCATGCTTCTGTTTATAGAAGTTTTGTTTTTAATTTTTTAGCATAACTATTTTAGTCTTCTGTATGTAATACAGAATCAAACATCTAACTTAATACAGGATCAAACACCTAACTTAAATTTATTGTGGTTATGAAAATTCATAAGTCATTTCCACCTTGCTTACTTTCTAAAGTCTTAAGTGGTTCAAATTACCAAGTTATATTAAATTACTTACAAATATATATAAATGTAGATATTCTAAAATATCTTCAGCTTAGAGAAATATATCATATAATTTACCATGATAAATAAATGTTATCATATCATTTTCAGCTTAATGGTTGTGAGATATTCTAATATTTACAAGTGTAGGTCATTTTAAATTTTACTTTTTATGATTTTATTAACTTTCCCTTCCTATATTCTGGCAAAATTCTGAAAACCCATGGCCTAAAACAGAGTTTAAACTAAGCTAGCAAAGACAAAAACAGAGAAGAATAGAGTTGACAAAATAATCTTTCATCTCTGTGAACATCAGTGGTAGCTGTCTTTTGAAAAATCATCACTAAAACTGCTTTTTGAAAATTTCTACTGAATTTTCATCATGCCATTAATACAGGTAATTGATTTTTGATTTTATGGACATATTTAATTCTCATTATGGGTCTGAGACTTAAATACCAGAAGACAATGAGATGGACAAAAATTTTACTGCTTGATGAAATCTAGGTAACAGAAGAAAAACTAAAATTCCTTTGCTTGGGAAACTTTTTTAGTCAGGTCTCTGAATTAGATATCATGTGCAAACTTGAATATTTATTGACCTATAAAAAGTCATTTCAGTAGTCCTTTCTCTACATCAAAAAGTGTAAAGGGTACCCATTCCTGATGTCAGGTAAATTGATTTTAGCAAGTGTAACAATATTTTCTGTTCTCAACTAAAAATGATAGCTGGCATTTACTGAAAACCTGCCAGGTGCCATTGTGTAAAGATCTACAATGTTATTTAGTTTAATTCTGAAATATTTGCATAAATAAATGGTGCCATAGAGATTAACTTGTCAAAATAAAATAGCTTAAATCAGAAGAACTAGAATCTGAGAAGGAGAGAGTATATTTCTGAACTTACTTATCTTCTAAATTCCTACACACCTGCAAAAAGATCTCAAAATTGTGATCCCTATGTACCAAATGGATAGAAGTCACTTTTTGGTCTTAGGACTTCTGTTTTGGGCTACCCCAAGATACAAGAATTTCTGACATAATTATTTTTGTTATGGGTTTGGGAGAGAAAAATCATGAACAGTTATGGATGTAAAGGTAGAATGTCTATTTCAGAAGTGCTAACAACAAGTATTCCAATAAAGTTTTATAGTAAAGTGAGCAGAACAGGGGTCATAGTGTACTTCTTCACATTTTATCTCTCAATCTGAAATAGTATTCATATCGCCATTTACCAGGGATGAGTTCTATTTACTCTAATGTTGAAGTTTGAACACTAGAGAAGCATGCCAGGCAAACATATTAAGCAGGTTTTAATTAAAAGTAGTAATAATAAACTTCTCCCAGGAGGGAGAAGGGGGCCATGGCTGGTGTTCTAAAGTACCAAGAAGTGAGATCACCTTACATCTTTCATAGTTTAAGGTCTCTTTTGTTCTCAAGTTCTGTCCCCCTTTAACTCTTCTTCCTGCCTACTAGGCCCAGTTTTGCAGGTGAGATGCATAAAGTGAGAAGCAGGTGGGGCAGGGGGAGGGCCAAAGTGATTCAGCCAGGCAAAGGCCCAGCAGGCATTAATCAGCATCTCCTTGCTTGCAGTCCTTGATAAAGACAGGTAAATTTGGTAATCAATGGGTTCCAGAGATCTTTGACATTCCATTCTCCCAGGGGCAGTCTCCAAATTCCAGAGGCAGATGTCTTTCATGGCCTTAATTTCCTTGATTTGACCCAATCCCCTATTTCTACACTAACTCCCTGTCCTTAATTCTGGCTTCAGTATTATCCTATAAACATTAAGAATCACAAATCTGTCTTCTGACTGCAACAATATTGATATTATTATCTGGAATTGAACTACAGTACAATAAATAAAATTCTATTTTAGTTTTAATTAATGTGATTACATTATAATTTTACATAACAGTGGTTCTCATTGTGATATATTCCTTTTTGTATTTATTATTTTCTACTCTAATTTATTCCCTAGTCCTTCCCTTGTCCTTTACCTCCCTTGTCCTGTTCCCCTTCCTCTACACTTCTGGTCTTACTTTAATTTATGTACATTTTTATTGGTGCATTATAATTATACATAAATATTGAATTCACAATATCTTCACAATTTATGCAATATGTTTTTTCAATAGTATTGCCCAGTTCTTTCCCTTTCCCTCCCTACCTTCATCTCAATCCTCTACCTCTCCTCTACTGACTTCCCTATTTATCTGAGATGCTCCCTTTTCATTCCTTTTTTCTAACTTATGTATCTGAGGATAAACTAACTGACTAAATTAAAAACAATAATCTCACCAAATAAATTACTATTTTCTACATGTAGATTATTGCTTCCAAATTTTAAGAAGATGGGTAGGTTAGGAACTGTATCACGGAAGGAAATACCATAAAATATTGTAAAATAATACTCTCTCTCCCCTTTTTACATAGAGAGGTGTTATGGCTACATTTTGTGATAGAAATTGCAAATTTGCCTCAAATATCCATTTAAAATTGTAGTGAAAACTAATATTAAGAAGTTTATTTAAAATCTCTCTTATGTACACATAATTTGTTGCTGTTAATTTGCTTATTGAAAGAAATATGAGACTAGTGATGACTTTAGTGAGTGTTGCTAGAAGTTTATTCCTTGTCTCTGATGCCAATCCAATAATGAGAATGTTTTTTTGGAAAAGGAAAAAGATGGTTTATTGCCTTGCTAGCAAAGAAGAAATGAGGGGGACACCTAATCCAATGACTGTGATTTTGCCCATAATCAGGAACTGGGGGTTTTTAAAGAAGGGATTGAGAGAAAATGAGTTCAGGAAGGAGAGTTCAGGAAGGATAAAATCAAGGAAAAGAAGATCAGGGAGGAGAAGTTTAGGGTTAAGATCAAGGAGAAGTTTAGAGAAAAGAAGGTAAGGGAGAAGGTCAGGGAAATGGTTAGAAAAATATATACATATATATAATTTTAAAGTGACAAGGGATATACTCAAAGCATGAAGTCATCCTCTGTTACATTGCCCCACTGTGAATTTCTAGCTTCTATTTCTATGGAAAGTGGGCAAAAATATCTCCAATCTATTTTCTAAACTCACAAAATACACTCAATATGACCGGTGACATTCATGTAATACCCTTGGTTGGACCACAAGAACTCACATAATACTCTCCTGTGGCCACTGACTCTCATGATAATAACCTCACTGTTACCCCTGACCTGCATATAATATCTTCATTTGGCATCTTACACTCAAATAAAACCCTCACTGTGGTCTAAGACACTAACATAATATCTTCAATGGTGCTTCTAATACTCATATGATACCAATACTGTGTCCTCTAATAATCACAATCTATACTCACTGGGCCTCTGACACTTATATAATATCCTGAACTTATTACACCCTCATTGTGACCTCTCCCATTCACATGCCATCAACATGGCCTCTGATGCTCATTTTAATTCCTCACTATGTCCTATGAAACTTATATAATAACTTCACTGTACCTTGTGAACATAATTTAATATCCTCTCACATAGGCTTTGACACTGATGTAATATCCACCTGTGGCCTCTGATACTGACACAGTACACTTCCATGGCTTCTGACACTGATATAATACCCTCATTGTGTACCCTGATAATGGTACAATAACCACACTGTGAGTCCTAACACATGATATTTTAACTTGGCCTCTGAAACTAAAAATATTCTCATTGTAACCTCATAAACTCATATAGTATCCTCACTGTGGCCTTTAACACTGACATAATATACTCAATGTGACCATCGAAACTCATAATAACCTCACCATTTTAGTCACTTTGGTGCTGTGACTGAAAGGATCTAACCAGCAAAATTGTAGAGGAGGAAAGTTTATTTTGGGAACTCACAGTTTCAGAGGTCTCTGTCCATAGAAGGTCAGCTCCATTCCTCAGGGCTGAAGGGGAGGCAGAACACCATGGCAAGAGAGTGTGGCAAAGAAAAGCAGCTCACAAGATGAACAGGAAGCACAGAGAGGGATCTCTGCTTGTCAGATACAAATACATACCGCAAAGCCAAGCCCCAATTTGCACCTCCTCCAGTCATACCTTCCCACATTGGTTTACTCTCAGTTAATCCCTATCAGGGAATTAAATCACTAATTCATTTAAGACTCTCACAACCCAATCATTTCTCCCAGAATATTCTTGTATTGTCTCACATGTGAGCATTTGGGGTGATACCTCACATTCAACCATAACATTCCACCCCTGACCCCAAAAACTTCACAACGCAAAATACATTTTGTCCATTTCCAAGAGTCCCCATAATATTAACAGTTCTGAGATTACTCAAAATTTAAATCCAAATTCTCCCCTGAGGCTTAAGGCTATCTTGTATTTTGGCTCCTGTAAAATGGAAAGCAATTTTCAAGTATCCAACATATAATGGTACAGAGAAAATATTTCCATTTACAAAATTAGGGGCATAGAAAGAAGGGATAGGACCAAAACAAGACTGAAATCCAGCTGGGCAAAAAAGTCCTGAAGCTCCACATCTGTCATTTGGGGCACAAGGCATTATGATGCTCTCTTCAAAGGGCTTGTATAGTTCCCCTACTCCCATGGCCTTTTAGGTACAGCCCAAGTAGACTTTTGCCTTGAGCCTGCTGCATTCCTGCAGATTTCCTAGGATATCCCATGCTACTGGCATTTCTTAATCTCGGGGGTCTCCACTGTAGCTTTGGCTTCTTCTTCAAATCCCTACACTTTGATTTCTCAGGGGGTGCCTTCAGGGACCCTGATACTGCTGCACTTTTTAAGGTCTCCCAGGCCTTCCTTTGAAGTCTTGGTGGAAGCCTCCATGAACCCCTAATTACAGCATCGTGCATTCCTGCAGAACCAGCACCTCATGGTTGATGCCAAAGCCTGCCACCATCATGAGCAATAGCCAAGTCTCTGGGGACCCTTACTGCAGCAGCCTCTGAGTGTCTGGGTGATTGAGCAAATAGAAAAAAACTTTCTAGGCTCCCTTGTGTAAGTAGAATGTCCCACTTGTCTCTTAAGAGAATTTTCAGCTTTACTCCCTTGAGTCTGAGATACGTGTGGTCTTGCCAACTCCTGAGATGCCCTCAAGTCATCTTTCTTATTGTCTCTAGGCTAAGTCTTTAGCATTCTTTGGGGTATGTAATATCTTTAACAACTTCAACTTCCTTAGCCCTAGTTTTACTCCAGGCTTTCAAGTCCCAATTTTTAAAATCTTTCTACCCTGATTTCTGCTCCTGAATATCAAAATAAACTTGGCTAAAAAATATCAGCAATATCCATGCCATAATTTAGAAATGATTTGGGCCACAATGTCTGCACAATTCACAGAATTAAACAAGTCATAGAAAATATTGGGGCCATAGAAGCTAGAAAGGCCTTAAAGAGTATGCACATAATAGGTGTTATAGAGATAATAGAGGTTAGAAGATGACAGAGGCACAGGGAATGTATGATATGCTCTTCATAGAGGCTACTCATACCATGGAATTTGAACAGGTCAGGTCCTTCGGCTGTTCAGGACATAAGAGTTACACAGCTAATTCTGTTTACACAGTTCATAGAGTCAACTGAGATCATCAGGATTTTCAAAGTTCTACAGGTCAAAGAGAATATTCAGACAATTTAAGCCTTATAAGCCCTAGATGCTATGTGGGTCATACAGGTTGAGATTTTCAAAGAGGTTACTCAGTTCATAGAGATCCCTCAGGTCATAGACAGTATGCAGGTAATAGAGGCTATTCAGGTCATGGGGGCTATTCAAGTTGTAGAGGATATACAGGTTATAGATGTCTCTTAGGTAATAGAGGTAAATAGGACCATACAGGCTACATAGGACCTCCTAAGTTTATTTAGGCCATTAAGGTCACAGATAATACTCTAGTCTTATAGGCTCCTCAGGTTATAAAATATAAGCAGATATAAAAGGTATTGGTAATAGGGTACACTCAGGACATAAAATCCTCATAGAACATAGAAGATCCTCAGATCAAGAGGGTGTGTAGGTCATAGAGATCATTCAGACAAAAGAGGATATGCAAGTCATAGAAGTTATACAAGGAATAGAGGTTATATTGGTCAGGAAGTTATGAAATTCATAGGGGCTACTAAGGTTATTTAAGTTGCTCAGGTCATAGAAACTCCTCAGCTCATAGTGTGACCTTTGAAGTCATCAAGGTTACTCAGGCTATAACTATTAAAATGTCATATAGGCTACTTAGGCCAAAGAAGTTAAAGAGATTACTGAGTCTATACAGGTCACAAAGGCTATGCATATCACAGATGTTATACCAGTAATAGATACTACTCAGTACCAAGAAGCAACATATTCACAAGCTATGCTCATACCACAGAAGCAGACATGTCAAAAAACTCAATTATGGGTCATCCCCTGACCCAGGGCCAAAGGAGGGTGAACACTTTTTCACCTGCAGATGCATTTGTCTACTTCACAGGTGTTTCAGATTCAAACAAAAGCTCTGTCCACAAATCCTTTTATGCCACTAGAGAGAATGCATTGATAGATATGATTACTACTAAGGATGCTCAAGTAAGTCTCCCAGGGGAAGTTTATAATGAAAGGGGAAATGCAGGATTTGTTTCCAATATCATCACAGCATGTTTACCTATTACTGAAACTATACCAAAGTTAACCATTTTTTAAATGGGCAGCCAATCACAGGGTTATTGAAAACCAGTGCTGATGTTGCAGATTTACTCCTCTCAATATGTCCTCATGTATGGCCCTTACAAAGGGCCACTCTGGGGTATTGGAGGCCATAATGAACAGGTATCTACATGTTCTCTATGGTTACAATGCTCTGCCCCTTCCAACCCACAGTTATTACTCATATTCAACCATACATACACAATTGCAAATGTCTCTCAAATTGCCTTTTCTGTAGGGGTCTCTGGGGTTCTGTTTGCCTTGGAAGGCAAACCACTACTGTCTTTGTAGAAAAAATGGCTGTTGTCTAAGGAAAAGGTGAAAATCCTGGAGGCTTTCATACAAGAACAGTTATAATTGGGACATATTGAACCCATAACCAGTCCATGGAATACACCCATTTTTATCAAAAAGAAGGAATCAGGGAAATGGAGATTATTACAAAATTTAAGAGAAATTAATAAATGTATACAACATATGGTTCTCCTTCAATTTGAGTTGCCTAACCCTAATCTAATCCCTCAGGATTTTTTCTTATATGTAATAGACATAAAATATATATTTTTTTTACTATTCCAGTCTTTCCTGATGATTGAGGTAAATTTGCCTTCACAGTTTCTGTATTCAATTACCATAAGCCTGTTGATAGATATTAATGGACATTTCTTCCTCAAGGTATGTTAAATAGCCCAACATTATGTCAACATTTTGTGAATAAGGCTCTTCAGCCTTTCTGATGATTATTCCCACATATTCTTGTTTATCATCATATGGATGATATTTTCATTGCTGGGCTAATACTTAACAGAAGATTCTTTAACTAAATTACAATACATTGTATTACAATCTGTGCTCCATGTGGCCACAGAAAAAAATTCAATGACAACTCCCTGTTAACTATTTAGGACCCCAAATACTCCAATGTTACTCATATTCCAAAATTGACTTTTCCTTCCACATTTTCCTTAGTTTATTTGCATCAATTTTGGGGACATTTAAATTGGGCCCTATAATATATTCCTTTAACTACTGATATGCTGTCATCCTTTATTCAGATGTTAAAAAAGCAACATAATTCCACCAGTTTTTCTCCAATTAACTCTCGCACTGCCTACACCTCTTTGGTGTGTTAATGAGAAATTATCTACAGTTCTTATAGATAGACTCCCAACATTCAATGTTCCTTTATCTCTAATAATCTTTACTGAAAAGCTACATGCCTTCACTGCAGTTGTTGCCATTTATAATCAAGGCTTGAGAATAATAGAGTGGTTATACTCTTCTCGATTTTCAGAAAGAAATGTCCTCCTTTATGCTGATATGTATGCTTAATTGATGTCAGACAGTCACAATTGCACTAATATCTGTCTCTTACATTTGATCTTACAGGAACAGTTGTTCATGTACTTTATCTTATGGAAAGAATTTA
>JAHUXG010016665.1:0-19968 GCA_020740815.1 Sciurus niger
AGGAGGAACAGTTCAACTATGTAACAAAGCAACTGCTTCTCTCAATTGTACTTCAGATTTGTGCTATCTCTCAATGTTAAAATGCTTCTAGGTTCCTGCTGGCAGACTTAATGTGTGTTCCTACCTTCCTACCAGTCCCAGTCTCTGTTACAGATGATGAATTGCCAGTATTGCTTTCCAGAAATAAGAGGGACTTTGGAATCACCGTAGCAGTCATTACCACCATAGTTGCATCAGCAGCAGCAGTCGCCGCAGCAGCTGTAGCCTTGACGACATCAGTACAGTCAGAAACTAAGCTTAATGAAGTGGTCCAGCAGACAGCTACTGCTCTGTCTACTCAACAAACAGTGGATCAACACCTAAAAGCAGGACTACTTTTGGTGAACCAGCGTGTGGACTTACTTCAAGAACAAATGGACCTTATCTAAGAACTGTTAAGCGTGGGGTGTATTTATCATCTGCCGGGACTGTGCATTACACCTGTAGCTTATCATAATCTTAGTTATGCAGCAAATTTGTCTAAAATCATATCTACCCAGCTACGTGCCAATTGGTCTTATAAATTTGATAATCTTACTGCCATTCTTAGATCACAAATTGTTAGCCTCAATTCTACTAGAGTTAATGTAGCCCCTATATCTGAAATGCAAAATTGGTTATCCTCTTCTTTCAGTTTTGTAAAGCAATGGGCAGGAATGGGAGCATTGTGTGTGTTAATGATTATTGCAATTATCTTCCTCACACGCTTTATCGTGCGTATACGCCAAGTTCATGCCAGAGATCGCATCATTTTCCTTCAAGCCATGATGGCCTTAGGGGCTGGCAGCTCTCCTCAAGTCTGGCTGAGCATGCTGGATCGGTAGTCAAGGACGGGTAAGGAAGGAGGTAACTTCGTACCAACCTAAGACAGGAGCTGTAGCATGCTCTGCAGTTATCCGATGATGGGTAATGACGATAGTTGACCACTCTGCCTAAGACAGGCACGATCCCAAGCCAGCATTCTTTTAATAAATAAAAAAGGGGGAGCTGTCGGGGTACTGCAGACCCCCAGCCCTTCGGCGTGGCCAAGATGGCGCCTGGCAAGGTGCCAAGGAAGTGCTGAGAACAAAACCAGTTACCTCCAGCAGACTAATTCTCTGTCCAAAAAGTGGCGTTATTTGAGGAAGTTAATGTGATTGGCCATGGGTCCTCGTGGACACTGCATGATTGCTATATCCACACTATTGTGCTCCATTACTGTCCATGCTTTCCCCTCGTGATCTATCAGCTGATTGGTTGTTGTATGTAATGTAAGGCGCTTGCAAGAGCGGCCCGCCGCTGCTGGCCAGCCAGAAGAAGCAGACTGCAGAAAATAAAGAACTTGCCCTGATCCGGTTTCGTGTTTCTCTGCGGGCAGGGGAGCGCGATAGAGTTATACACATGTGTTTATGATTCCCAATGCATCCAACTTGTACAATGTTGAAAAGTTCATCCAACTGTACTTGCAGTAAATCTATCCTTTGATTCGCCGCCAAGATCCCTGATAGGATATGTCTGTTGACGCGGTCCTGGGATTCCAGTACCTGTGCAGTTTGCTGTATGACTTGATTAATGGTTTGTGCTGTTTGAACTTGATTGGTCATGGCTAGAGCAGCGGTAGTGGCTGCAGCAGCAGAGACAGCAATAGCAGTTATTATGGCTGCGGTAATGTCAAAGTCTCTCTTTTCTCTGAAGAGGTGCACCAACGGAAAATTATCTGGATTGACCTCCACTGGGACAGGTACAAAGGTGGGTACCTTTACAATCACAGCAACAGATTCACTACCGTTCCAACACTCTGAAAGCAGGCAGGTGATATTGTCATTAGAACAATTTAAAATCACTTCCGAACTGTTTGATAATAGAAATAGAAAAGGGGGGGGCAGGCGGCGAACAATGTCTGTCAGCCGCAGAATTATTATGTGCATCCAAAGTTAAAAAATTAATGGTAAAAAGAGCCAAAGACAAACGCTCTTTAGGAGTACGGCTTGCTCCTATTCCCCCTTTTTGTCTTTGCAAAAGTTCTTTAATCGTTCTATGAGCTCTCTCCACGATTCCCTGACCTTGGGGGTTGTAAGGTAAGCCATGAGTCGGTTGCACTCCCATAGTGGAGCAGAAAGAGGTGAATTGTTGACCAGTGTACGCCGGCCCATTATCTGTCTTCAAGGAGCATGGAAGGCCCCAGGCGGCCCAAGCCTCTAGGCAATGGGAGATGACATGATGGCCTTTTTCTCCTGCCAAAGCAGAGGCATGCATAACTCCAGAGAAAGTATCTACTGAGACATGAACATATTTTTGGGAGCCAAACTCTGCAATATGATTTACATCCATTTGCCAAACCGTAAGAGGTCGCAAGCCTCGGGGGTTAACACCAAGAGAAGGGAGATGGTGAAATGGAACACAATGGGAACAATCTAAGACAATCTGTCTCGCTTTTGCTCGAGGAATAGAGAAGCGCTTACGAAGTGTTTGGAAGTTAACATGAAACTTATTATGAAAATCTCGAGCACTGTCAAGAGAAGAAAGAAAACAAATTGTGCGGGTAGCGGCATCTGCCCTTGCGTTTTCTTCAACAATAGGTCCAGGGAGAGCCGTATGAGCTCTTATATGTACAGGATAAAAGGGTGCAGAACGGCCCAAAATCAAATTTTGTAACTGAGTAAATAAAGATGAAACTTTGTTGTTAGGATTGATGGCACCTACAGTTTCCAACACCTTAAGTGCTCCTTAGAGAAGTCCTCTTATTCCCTGGGTTCAGGCTGACTGAGGGCAAAAGATCCAAATACTGGTCTATCTTGCCTTCTGTATTCCAATCTCTAAGTTTGATCTTAATTATCCAGCAAGCCAGTCTCACCAGTCATAAAGTAAGAGTACTGGGCTTTAACTTTAATGTCCATAACTTTACAGTTATTTACCCTTTTATCTAACTGGAGTCTGCATTAGTTCTGGAAGTTACCACTATCTGTTTTGGTATCTGTTACCACTATCTGTTAGGTGATGGCTTATTATCACAAGTTACCTAGGTTGCGTGTTCTTGAAGCAGCTACTTCTGCAAAACATTAATAGGTAACAGTTTTACAAAATGAAATAAGTAAGAGTAAAAATATATTTTGCTTGTATAATAGCTATCTTGAATTTTGACTGAGAACCACATTATATTCACTATTTGAGATCATAGTAATTTTACAACAAAAAAACCAATCTTTTGATTATAACTTTAAATAAGCTGAAGTCGGACTTATTTTGGAGTCACTTTAACATGCAGTAAGGTGGGAGGCAGAGCCTTATCTCAGGTAAGGTGTGGCTCCTTACAAATCTTAAGTGTTCTAATTCTGATGTTGATCTTTGTTTCTTCCTTAAATAGCATTAAGTAGTCTACATATATTGTTTCCTGAGTCTATATAAACTTTATAATTAACACAATTTAACATTGTATCTAAAACATGAATTAAAGAAAGGCTGAGAGAGTTTTTAACTCTCCTTTTGTGTGATAAAGTGGCAAAATACCTTCATATTTCACAAAATTAACCTTTAAACAAGTCAGGCTCTAACTTTTATAAATACATTTATATTTGAAGTTCTTTATCTCAATGTAAAAAGTAACAAATTTTACACGTACCCCATTGATAGCAGGTCCTATAATAGAACATTAAATGATAGAAATAAATCCCCAATTAAAATTTACTCTTTATAAGTTTAAGATTACCATTACAGGCAAGTTTAATCTGGAGAATAGCAGCTTGATAAATTCCCTGCTTTAAAACTTGTATACCTGAAAATATGAACACATTTAATATACAACTAGTGACCATTTCACAATTACCTTGACACTTTTATCTTACCAAATTTAGTTTTTAAAGAAAAATTTAGACTCTGTAACATAGTACAATACTCTTAACAGTTGTTTAACCATAATTGGATAAACCCCAATTTTTAAGATTAATTGCTCTAAAGAAAAAAAAAAAAACTTAATAGACACAAAGTTAAGAGTAAATTAGTGTTTCTAAGAAATCCTTGCCATTTTACCATGTCATTTTACCATGTAGATTAAACTTTGGTTTATATCAGAACATTAGTATTTCACCTTAGGAAAAACCTTAAATAGCTTTAGCTGTCTCACATACACACAACCAACTTAGTTACACACAGACTTGTTGAAACTTGCCCTTTACTTACACACAGACTTTCTTAGCACTTACTTAGACCCTCATGTATTCCATCACACAGGCACTTTCTTACCCAGAAACATTTTCTTTTTCCTTTTTATTAAATATATTTCCAAACCCAGAACCTTTTATTCTCTCTTTCCTATCTGTTGACCCCTTTTTGTTCACATTCTGAAACAACTCTTATGAAATTTCTGAATTTAGATAAATTGCTCTATTTTAATAAGATTAAATATTTTGTTGTTTATAGTACTCTAATTGAAACACAGTTGAAACTTTTGGGACCCTTTGTATATAGAATTCCACTTGTTAGGACATAACTCTTAGTAACCTTGTTTTTAGTTTAGTGATGACACAAAGCAAGTTTAAACCCTTTTATTTACCAACCTATGAAAACACCAATAATGTTTAAGTATGATACCCCATGGAATTTGAGGAGTTAAGAGTACTTGATGTTATTTAACAATGAGCATTTTAATTTTGCAAATTAATCAGATGTCTCTACAAACACATTTGGTAATCCCATATATGTTAACTCTAATTCACTTATTCTGTAAAAACCAAGAAAGCAGGCAGGTGTCCTGAACAGTATTTGCTGTCTCTTTCCTGTTGAAGAAAAGTCCTAGAAACAATTGATATTAGACATTGTTTAACATCAACATTCCATTAGTTTGACCACCTAGAGACTTGCAAGTTATTTTTAAAGACATTTCACTTTTATTAGTTTACTCAATTTAAATTGAACCTTTTTAAATCATGTGAATAAAAGTATTTGGATCCATTTTTAAATTTTAATTTTAGGAGTGCTCAGTTTTGATACAGACAAAACATGACATTAGACAGCACAACATACACATAACACAAAATCAAAGGCCTTGTAAATTTATAGGTGAATCTCCATTGCAATGTAGCAGATGTTCAAAAACTTTAGTTGAATAAAAAATAGAACTGATCAAAAAGAAAAAAAATCATTAACCTAGGTATGCAAGATCAAAATTATGAGCTCAAAAATACAGCATTAAAGAAAAACAAAACAAAACAAGAATCCTGGAAAATGAGTTAGTTCTGTGTAGCAGCCCAGAAGTTTAAAACAGACACCCTTTTTTCTTTCTTTTTTTCTTATCTTCAGGTTACCTCCCTTTCCCGCTGAGACCGCTGCAGCCTACATTCCAATGCAGGCTTCAGCAAGGCCAGGCAAGGGGGAGGGAGGATCACCCAGAACTTTTTAACCCTTTTTCTTCCTGGTTGAGAAATCAGGTTAATAGCATTTCTGCATTCTTTTGTACATTGTTCATATACTAATTGTTTAATTAAAGGCATAGCTGCATCAGCATTCCCGAAGATCTTCCCTGCTGCATCTACCATTCTAGCCACGAAATCTGAAAAAGCTTCTGTGGGGCCTTGGACAATTTTTGTTAAGTTACCTCGCACTTCTCCTTTATTAGGAAGTGCTTTCCAGGCAGCAATGCAGATCTTATTAATTTGTTCATAAACCTCTAATGGAAAGCCTGTTTGCTGATTGGCAAATCTACCCTGCCCCAGAAGCATATCCACATCCCAGGCAGGTTTGCCCATAGCTTGGTTGCGTGCAGCCTGTTCATTGGCCCCCTCTAACACGAAGGCTCTCCAGTCTAAATATTTACCCGGGAAAACACAAGTTTTCACTAAACTGGCCCAGTCCGAGGGGGTCATGCAGAATCTATTGAGCCCCTCTATTTGGGCAATAGTAAAAGCAGCATCCACACCATAAGTGCGGACAGATTTTGCTATATTCTTTATCATTTTAAATTCTATGGGTTCCTGATGTCTTCCCCCATCATTGTCCTGGAACACAGGACAGGCAAACCCCAACTCTACATGGGCAGCCCTCCAAGCTGCAGAGTTAAAAGTTCTACCCGTGCCTGGAACCCCTCCCACATATGGGGGAGGATCATAGGCTAGAGCTGACTTCTGTTCTTCCTCATAGTCCTTTTGCCTAAAATCTTTTTGCCTCTTAGTTCCCCCTTCTTTTATCTTCACCTTCCGTAAGTGCTGCGTTAGCTCTTTCACTTCCTCATCACCGTCTGATTCTGACTCCCCTGTTTCTTTGGTGTTCTAAGGGCTTTTAAATCTGGGTATAGTCTCCTCTTTGGAATAGCTCCATAAACCTGTTCTCCTGCACTATGTTTACTGGAAGTACTCATAGAATCCTCGGACTTCTCCTCATGTAGTTGTTCAAGAACTTCCTGTCCTTTATGAATAGCTTCCTGACATCTACCATCAAAAATACATCCTTTTATTAATTTCCATAGTGGTATCACCCCTTTCTCCAATTGTCCCTGCTCCTGAAGGAAATCCAAATCTCTTCCCAACTTATCCCAGCTGGCAGGAGTCAAGCTTCCGGAGACAGCAAACCATGGGGCTGCTTTATCAATTCTTACAAGGAATGTTTCTAAAGTACTGCGTTTGACCTTGAGCTCTTTGGAGCGCAAAAAAAATCTAAAGACTGTACTAATGAACTAGATGGAGAATTGCCCATAATGAAAGCAGCGTTCAGAGCAAGCAGAATGAAAGCGAAAACAAAATATCTTTCTTTGTTGATCGACTATGCAAGGTCGATTATATTTTTCTTTGTTGACCGACTATGCAAAGTTGATTATATTTTTCTTTGTTGACCGACTATGCAAAGTCGATTCCCGCTCTCTCTTATCTACAGAGGAGCGCCACACTTACCTGTGGTACTTACTGGTGCACCCCCTGACCACTGAAAGTTCTGATTCCCGGGTTTTGGCACCACTTGTCGTGTCCCTCGCCCGCAAGAAAGCACGACACAGGAATCTTCCTTCAGCAGTTTAATCAGGACCTTAATATTATAAACCATGGTTTTTCTTCTTCCTCCTTCTTGAGCCGAATTCATACACTTTTATACTCTTGTAATAGCCAATCTACTCCTGCCACTTGGCCTATGTTCATAGGTGCTCCCATTTGCAACAGTTGGCTCAACCAAATATGGGCTTGTTTACCTAGAAAGCACTTCAGGAAACCAGCGCCATCTTATCATGGTGGCGAGGCAGCTCGACACAATAATGGATGAAAAATTTCATGAACTAAGGAGAATGAATATGAAGATTAGAGAATTTATATAGTATCATGACATAAATACTGAGAAGTCCACATCTGAAGAAAGTCTTGAACTTCAATTCAATAGAAAAATATACAAAGAAATGCATAAAATTAAATAAATATTATCTATGAAAGATAGAGAGGGACAGAGAAAGTAGAAAAAGAAATTTAACCAGTTTCATACCAGGTTCTTCTTCATACAAAGAAGAAGAAAAAATAAAGAAAAAATAATTGAATTCAAAAAATGACAATGGGTATCAGACACTCTAAGAATATCTAATAATTTTAGAGAACAAAATGGTAAAGAAGATAAAAGGAGCAATCTGCCAAGGGGTCAAATAAATATTAAAATCATTTCACCAGGGCCATCGTATTACACAGTCCCAAGGCTGCTGTCACAAAATACTGAGGTGCATGATCAAATGGTACTTCAATAAAATCTAAACCAAGCTGCATTTGTTCATGTATTTATTTTTATACTTGATTTAAATAGAAGACACAGTTTTGGTCCAGGAGGAATATAATTTCAGCTCCTTTAGTGCCTACATATGCTCATGTCTGCTTTTGATGAAGCTTCAGTGGTTCCAAGATCTGAGTATTGGTAAGTCCCTCCTTGTGTCCTGGTAAATAGGGAGAGTTGTCATTTAAATGTGGTTTTGGGAAAACTAATAATGTTCCAATTTTAGTAAGTATTAAACATCATAAACTGTTAAAAGTAGTATTAGGTATACTTGGGAATTATTTGACTAGGTCCCAAAGAAGTAAAACAAATCCCCAACACTATCATTTTATAAGAGTACAATGAGGAAAAAGTGGGATAAAAACTTTCAAAGAAGAAAGGGGCTAACAAAGGAACTATTATTATTATTATTATTATTATTATTAGAACTGTCGTATTTGCTCCAGAAAGTGCTTAGAGGTTTGGGTGCAAAGACTTGGAGAACAGCTAGTCCCGAGGCCTATTGGTGCAGGGCTCAGAAGGAAGTCCAGGCTTAATCCTCAACCTCAAGTCTGGGACTTGAAGTCTCTCTCTTTTGCTACTTGACCCGGAAAGGTTGATATCGCATCATGCGTGGCGCCGGTGCAGGGCTGGAGGGAGGCAGAGATGCCGTGAAGCAAGGACTGTCGGTGGAGCAGAGAGGCAAACTAGCTGGACTGTAGGTGTATCCTGACAAGTGATGGCGACCCCTGTGGCATAGAAGTCCAGGGCGCTCTGGGATTCTTGGACAAGTTCTTCAGTGGTGTCTGACAGAGAAAGTCCTGATTGTTTTGAGCATGTTGGTGCTGCTAGTCAAGCTGTCCTATCTGGCCTATCATTGCTTACATGGCTCAAAAATTAATAAAAATTATCTACCTCTGAGTGCTACAAGATGGTCTTCAACTTCTATTGTACCTCAAATTACTACCCACTATACTATTTATCCCTGGGACAAGGACAAGTGATGGGAAGGCGTGAAGATGGAAAGATTTACAGAAGAAGAAGGTGTGGTAATAGTTGGTGTTGGCCCCGCAGGACTTTCTGCAGCTATTTGTCTAAAGCAGTTGGCTGCTGAACATGAAAAGGACATTCGTGGGTGTCTATTGGGGAAAGCTCCTCAGATAAGCGGTCATACCCTCTCAGGGGCTCGCCTTGATCCATGTGCTTTTAAAGAACTCTTCCCAGACTGGAAGGAGAGGAGGGCTCCACTTAACACTCCTGTAACAGAAGACAGATTTGGGATTTTAACAGAGAAATACAGAATTCCTGTGCCAATTCTTCCAGGTCTTCCAATGAACAATCATGGCAATTAAATTGTATGCTTGGGACATTTAGTGAGTTGGATGGGAGAACAAGCAGAGGCCCTTGGTGTTGAAGAGTATGCTGCTGCTGAGGTCCTTTTTCATGAGGATGGTATTGTAAAAGGAATTGCCACTAATTATGTGGGAATACAAAAGTATGGTGCACCAAAGACAACTTTTGAGCAGGAACTCGAACTACATGCCAAAGTCAGTTTTTGCAGAGGGTTGCCATGGACACCTAGCCAAGCAACTATACAAGAAGTTTGATTTTTGGGCCAATTGTGATCCCCAAACCTATGTGATTGGACTGAAGGCATTATGGATTATTGTTGAAAAGAAGTGGAAACCTGGGCAAGTGGATCACACTGTTGGTTGGCCCTTGGACAGGCATACTTATAGAGGATCTTTCCTCTATCATTTAAATGAAGGGGAACCCCTAGTAGCTCTGGGTTTTGTGGTTGGTCTGCACTATCAAAATTCATACCTGAGTCCATTCAGAGAATTCCAAAGGTGGAAACACCATCCCAGCATTCAGCCAACATTGGAAGATGGAAAAAGAATTGCCTATGGAGCCAGAGCTCTCAATGAAGGTGGCTTTCAGTCTATACCAAAACTCACCTTTCCTGGTGGTTTACTAATTGGTTGTAGCCCTGGCTTCTTGAATATTCCCAAGATCAAAGGAACCCATACAGCAATGAAAAGTGGAAGTTTGGCAGCATAATCAATTTTTAATCAACTTACTAGTGAAAATCTTCAATCAAAGACAATAGGACTCCATGTAACTGAGTATGAGGACAATATGAAGAAATCTTGGGTGTGGAAAGATCTATTTGCTATTACAAATATTAGACCTTCCTGCCATGGAGCATTGGGTTTATGTGGAGGGATGATTTACACAGGAATATTTTACTGGATTTTGAGAGGAATGGAACAATGGACTCTAAAACATAAAGGTTCTGACTCTGATCAGCTCAAGCCAGTCAAGGATTGCACACATATTGAGTATCCAAAACCTGATGGACAGATCAGTTTTGACCTCTTGTCATCGGTGGCTTTGAGTGGTACTAATCATGAACATGACCAGCCAGCACATTTAACCTTAAAGATGGCAGCATACCTGTAAATAGAAATCTATCAATATGTGATGGGCCTGAGCAGCAATTCTTCCCTGCAGGAGTTCATGAATTTGTACCTTTGGAACAAGGTGATGGATTTCAGTTACAGAAAAATGCTCAGAACTGTGTGCACTGTAAAACATGTGATATTAAAGATCCAAGTCAGAATATTAACTGGGTGGTGCCTGAAAGTGGAGGAGGACCAGCTTATAATGGAATGTAAACTGCAATTTATTTCATTTCAGGCACATTTGATAACCAGATTCTTTAAAGTGTAAATGTATGGCAAAATAACATTAAAATATTTAGAGGTTAACAAGTAACCTTCACAAACTAACCACTGGTGAAATAGATGTTTTATACTCTGTGTAAAATTGTCCCATAAATATTATGAAATATTTCTTTCTTAAACAATAAAATTATAAATGATATAGCAAAAGAGAAAAAAAAAGACTTGGGGAACATTCTTTTGTCCTGAAGTTTTGGGGACAAGAAGAGGAAGGGAGCAGGCAGTTCAGAGACCATACCACTAGATGACAATGCTGTGAAACTTTCTGAGTGCTCACATGAGAACACACCCTTGCCAGTGCTGTGTGGAGGTTTCTTGTTTCATACACACATATCACTTGTGGGCAATCATGCTACTCCTCCTGTTCAATATGATTAAACAGAGGCTCAGGGTGCAATCTGCTGGCTTGCAATGGCCATTAAGTTGCAGAGTCTCAGCTCAGAACCAGTATCATCTACCTCGAGGGTCTGTGCTCCAACCAATAAAGGGTAGAAACTTAATTGAGCATTTGGAAGCATGGAGGAAGGAGGTATAGGGTTTAAACATAAGAATAATCTGGAGAATAAAAAATGTCTGCATCAAACTGGACATATTAGTGATGCTTCTGTTCATCATTTTGTTTGAAAAATTACAAAGATGAAATGATTTTTGTTTAAATGGTCCATGTATTATTGGGAAATAAAAGCATGTTTTTTAATATAAATCTACATCAAGAAAATGCATATAGGTTCATGTTCAGATTTGTATCTCCTCTATACTAATTGACTTACTCTCTGGTGGATCCCAAGAACACACAGATTATTCTTTCTCATATGGAAGCATGTGTGATTATCTGCAAAGTGTTCCCAGATACCCAGTAAGGGTGGTTTATAAGGCGCAGAGTGAATGGTGCATGGTGGTGGGAAATGGTGTGTGTCTGCCTCCCAGCTTAACATGGCTGCAAGCAGTCCTTCTCCCAGACAGACTCTGTTTTCCTTTCTTTTAATTCTCCTTTTGTTTTTAGAATGATAATAGTAACATGGAGAGTTTGAAATGTGACCCTGGAGACACGAATTGCCTGAAATGATGAGCATCGCTTTCCGTTTTATGCAAATTTATCTCCCCCTCTGGGGGAAACTTCCTAAGAGACAACAAACCTGTGAGAAAAGGTTCAAAAGCAACGTGTGAGCTTACAGGAACCCTGTGAAAACATGTCACGGGAGGATTTTAGCAAATAAACTGCAGTATAGCAAAATACTCTACAAAGCATGACAAAGCTTCCAGAACTTTCCAGTCCCTCCTGCTTCTATTCTGAATTTCTCTCTTAGTCACTCTCCTCTGTCTCTGTCTCCATCCCCAACACACAAACACACACACACACACACACACACACACACACACACACAATTTCCTTTGGAAGTCCTTCCTCCACCTGGATCCATACCTGAACATTGAGCAGAGGACTGAGGGGTTGGTATATGATCTTGGAGACTGACCATTTGCATTCGTCTTATCAAATATAATAGTGAAAACCTCTCTGTGTCAGTGCCATCATCTGTGGAATGGGAATAATCAAAGTGCCTACTTTGCTGGTGGTGTTACAGACCTATTGCAGGTGACACATGTGGAGCAGTGCCTGGCATCTAGTAAACATGTGTAACTGTGAGCCACTCTGATGCTACCCAAGGAGTCCTCTCCAGCAGAGCACGGTGTTTGAAGTGCAGGTGAGAGAACTCTCCTTGGAGAAATGCTTAGGCACTGTTCCCGGCTGAACTGTGGGTCCCCAAACTCATTCGTTCAAGTTCTACTTCCCAGAAACTCAGAATTGGACTGCATTTGGAGATAGGTCCTTCAAAGGGTAATTAAGGTAAAACGGGGTCCTTAGGGTGTGATAACAGATGTCTTTATGAGATTGGGACACAGATAAAGACAGCACACATGGCACATGGAGATGACTTTGTGAGGACTCAGGGAGAAACATGTCCAGAGACAGGCTTCAGAAAAAGCCCACTCTGATTTGGACTTCCAGTCTCCAGAGCTGAGAGAAAAAAGATTCCATTGTGTAGGTCACCCAGTTTTAGGTACCTGTAGCAGTGCCTCCCAAAAATTAACATAATCAACAATATCATACTTTTCGAAATTTGTCTTACTGAGAATAAAAATATTCCTACAGGGAAGAAAAGTAAATCATAAAAGAAGAGTTTTCTGAACATGATGGAGCTAAAGCTGAGGCCACTGCCTCCAGAGGTGCCTCCCTCATCTTTTAAATGAGCAGTTCATTGACCTTTGTCTTAAAAAACAAACAAACAAACAAACAAACAAACAAAAAACCTATGATAGACTCAGAAACGTGCATTGTTTTAGACTTGGTCTTTATTTCATTTACAAATTTCACATGCTCTGAGGCTTGGGACTGTACTTTATTAGTCTGTGCTTTTTATATAGGGTACCATTTCTTGAATATAGTGTATGTGCACATTCATCAACTGATGGACATCTGGGATGTTCCTGTTTTATATCATTGATCATCAAGCTTTAGTGAGTTTTCCCAAGCATGCTTTCTGGGAAACACATGCTCAATTCTTCAGGGTGTGCACTTAGAATTGGGCTGGGAAAATCATTATAAAAGTCCTTATATAAGAGATTGTTCCCATATCCTATTCCTCTTTCAGTGAGTGACACTTTCCTCACCTGCACTAGATACTGTCATTTATTTTTTCTTTTAACCATTTAGATAAGTATATAATGATATCTTTCTGGTTTTTAATTTTCAATTCCCTGAGTAACAATGAGATTCAGTGTTCTATCACATGGTTATTTTATTGACCATTTGAACTTTCTCTTTAATCAAATATCTGTCCACCTTTTAATTTTTCTAATTGTGCATCTACCTTTTTTATTGCTTGATAAAAGACTTTTATAGATGGTGGGGAAAAGTTCTTCATTTGTTTTATGGGTGGAAAATGTTCTGTCTTTGTGAGGCTTAACTTTTTCATCTTTAGTAAGATCTTTTAATGCCAGAAATTCTTAATTTTAATGTATTTTGTGTTATAAATCTCTCTTTTGTGTATATTACAGAGTTCATGAGAATTCCAAATGACCATGCATACTGAGACAAACTGAAAGGGGAAAAATGGTCCTTCAATGAGCATGCCAGGCAAGTGGCACTTGGGAGCAGGCTAGCACCTCAAAGAACTCCCAGCACCTGAATTTTGGAAGTACAGGGTTTATAAAGGCAAAAATCACAAAACCCACCAGGACAAGTGAGCACAGGTAAGTCAGAAAGACTTTGTTGAGACAGATAATTTGATTACATGAGTTAATTGTTTTGATTATACATTTCAGAGTCATTTTGTTATGCATCAGGGTCATTGTCCTACAGGAAGGTCTTACTATACTGTCCACACAGATACAGTTGTGTCTATGTTGAAAACGTTATAAGCAAGCATACAATGGGGTCAGGTCAGAACAAAATGGCATTACTTGTTTTCTTTTCTATTTCAGTTTATATTTAAGAAATTATTCTCTTTCTTGACTGAAGTAAGATTATCTTCTCAGAGACTTTTTTTTATTAAAATCTTTTTTTTATTTTTACAGACTGCATTTTGATTCATTGTACACAAACGGGATATAACTTTTCACTTCTATGGTTGTACACAATGTGGATTCACACCATTCATGTAGTCATTCATGTACATAGGGTAGTACGTCTATTTCATTGTACAATCTTTCTATCTTCCACCCTGTTCCACCCCATTTTCCTGTACATGATCCAAAGTTCCTTCATTCTTCTCTTCCAACTCCCACCCCACCTCATTATATATTGTCACGCACTAAACAGAGAAAACATTTGGCCTTTGATTTTTTGGGCTTGGCCTATTTCACTTAGCATGATACTTTCCAACTTCATCCATTTACCAGCAAATGTCATAATTTTATTGTTCTTTATGGCTGAGTAATATTCCATTGTGTATATATACCACATTTTCTTTATCCATTAGTCAATTGAAGGGCATCTAGGTTGGTTCCACATTCTAGCTATTGTGAATTGAGCTGCTATGAACATTGATGTGGCTGCATCACTGTAGTATGTTGATTTTAAGTCCTTTGGGTGTAAATTGAGGAGTGGGGTAGCTGGGTCAAATAGTGGATACATTCCAAGTTTTCTGAGCAATTTCCATACTGATGAAAGCCTTATTTTTGTGTCTTTTCCATTTAGATTTTAAGTGAGTTTTCCAGGAAAGTCTCTGGCCTTGCATGTCCCTAAATTGAGTAGATGCCTGGGCTGGCCTGTGACATGCCCTTGCCACTGCAGGTGGTGGGGAGTCAGCAACAAAGTTTCACATGCTTCCTTTCTCCAGGAGAGAATACTTCCAGGGCAGCTGACTGAAGGATGGCAGGTGTTTGAAGAGCAGCTCAAATGGATCATCCCCAGGGAACAGACCCAGAGCCCTCAGCCAGACACTGAGCAGTCCCCGCCCATGTGCTGAACTCAGAGCTGGGAATATACTGTTACAAGGCACAGGATTTGATTTTGTGGTGGTTTCTCTGCTGCATCGTCAGGTGAAAGTCCCCCTAAGCCCAGCTACAATGTCATCAAAGTCACCAAAAATCAGAGATTGGCTACTTGGTTACTTCAGTCAGGCCAGAATGTGGTACAGAAAAGAGGCAAGTCCATCACTAACAGGATTCTATGCCTTCACGTGAACTTGACTTGTTCATTTCCTACTGGACCATTTGCTCTGATGCCTGAGATGAGGCTTGAGGTCAGTATTAGGTTCAAAACAAAATGGAGAAGAGAGTACCAAGAGTTCCTACATGAGCATAGCCTCTGCTTTATCAATATCCCCTACCTGAGTAATATATTCTTCTCATTGATGAACTTATATTGACACATCATGTTCACTGAAGCAGCATAGTTTATATTGGGGTTCACCCTTGGCATTGTCCATTCTGTGGGTTTAATCAAATGTATAATGACAGGTGGTCACCACTGTGATATCATAGAAGATTTTCACTCCCCTTAAGTGTCTTGTCCTGGACACCTCCCCCACTCTCAACCTTTGGCAATCACTCACCTTTTTCTTGTCTCCTTAGGTTGGACATTTCCAGAATGCCATTCTCATGTACTGTGTAGCTTTTTCTGAATGACTTATTTGACTTGGTCATGTGCATTTAATTTTACTGTGTGTCTTTGTCACTTTAAAGGCAAAACACTCTCCCATTGTCTGGATGTATCACTGCTTATCTCTCCACTTATCTACTGAAGGACATGCTGGCTGCTTCCATGTATGTAGGTTACAAACAAGCTGCAATAAACATTTGTGAATATTTTTTTGATTCAACACACATTTTCAACTTCTCTGGATCAATACCAAGAAGTGTGATTGCTGTATGTTACAGTAAGAGTATATTTAATTTAGTTAGTTAGTTTGTTTTTGTATCAAGGATTAAAACTGTGGGGGGCCTAAACATGAAGACACATCCCCAGTTCTTTTTTTTTTTTCTTTTATTTTGAGACAGGGTCTCACTAAGTTGCTTAGGCCTTGCTAAGTTGCTGAGGCTGGTTTTGAAATTGTGATATTTTTGCCTTAAACTCCAGAGTTGCTGGATTATAGGCATATGCTGCCACCACATCCAGCTGTAGTTTTGTAACTAAATGCCAAGTTCCCCTTCAAAGCTGCTCAAACATTTTGCATTCTGACCAGCAATGACAGAGGTCCTGCTACTCCACATTCTTCACTGCTTGTTGACCCTGTTCTAGATTTTTTCCATTGAAATACAAGTGTAATGGTGTCTCCTTGTTTCTTAGTTTGCATTTCCCTGATGACATTTGATGTGGAGCATCTTTTCATATGCTTATTTTCCATCTGTTTATCTTCTTCATTGAGGTGTCTGCTAAGGTCTGTGGCCCATTTTAAAATTGGGTTGTTTCTTTTTTTCTTCTTGACCAGACTTCTTTTTACATTCTAATTTCAAGCTTTCTTGATTCTTTTCAATGAGAGCTTTGGCTCCAATTACTTAGTCCATTGGTACTAGATGAGCAAGCAAAGCAGAAGAATTTTCTCACTTATCCTGAGAGGACACTTTAGAACAGATCCCTCATAAAATAAATTCTGTTGTTATCCATTGGTTTGATAGGAGTTGAGTCTGTGCATCTTTGTTCTGAGGATGTAGGACTTTGGCAAACTGATGAGTAGCCATGTCAAATAATTCTTTATTAGCAGCATCTCTCTGAGTAACTTCCCCCTCCCAAGTGTGCAGACAGACACACACACACACAAACACACACACACTGTAACATTGAGTCAGATTCAAGTCCTTGCTCTTCTTCCTGCCTGGATATTTGCTACTGTTATCCAATGAAAACGTCCCTTATCAAAAAATTTTCTTGAGCCTCAGAGATCCAAGATGGTGTACTAGAGGGAGACTGCATTCCTTGTTGCTCCATAACTACGGTTTCAAACAGAGGATATCTGTTTCTCGGTGAGGCAGTTTTTGCTGCTTATGGGTCCCCTGGTGTTTACCCTATTTGCTGTGATGACCTACTGTCTGCCAGCATATCAATGCCTTTTTTGAGTGCAGATTGGTCACTGTCAGGTGCCTATCATTGGCCATTTGCCTGTCTCCTGCCTGTCCATTGCCTGCCTTACACCTATCCATCACCCAACACAAGAGGTTCACATCCCGATCATCCGACAACAGTCAGCAAACTGATCGCCAACCGCCAGTTGAGCACCAGCTGCCTGCTGTTGCCTGGAAGTTCACAGTTACGGTACCTGCAGGTTTGATTACACATGGCTGCTGCCATATTGAGACAACAGCCAGGCCCTGTAGGACCCCTGGCTGGACTGACTGAGCCCCATCTCCAGGATCCCTCAGACTGACCAATCAATCCCTGCCTCTGAGGCCCTCACATCTACTGACTGCTCCCTGCCACAAGGACCCCCAGACCAAATGACTGCACCCTATCACCAGGACCCCAGACTGACTGCACCCAGCAACCAGGATCCCACAACCACACCAAACACACTGGATCTCCAGGATCCATGCTGGACCAACTGCATCCCAATTCCAGGACCTTCAGCTGACCACATATACCCCTGAGCTGTAACTCCCAATTTGCGAACACATTTCGAAGCAAGAGCAGTCATGTTGGATAATCCTGGAAGTCATAACTCCGATCATTGGGTGGGGCAAAACCCATCATGAGACACCTGCTGGAGGCTTGAAGCTCACTATCAGGTACCTCTCCTGCATCAGGCTACTGAACACTGGGAGGTTTCATTAGTATATGACTGTTATAGTATAGATTTTTTTTTCTCCTTTTTAAAAAAATTTAAGTTTTTATTTCTTTACTTTTCTTGCTCTCTTTTCCTTTTGTTTACCTGTTCCCTCAGAGTCTCTTTCTCCATTTTTTGCATGCTAATATCCAATTTCTTTTGATTACACTCTCACCCTTTCTATTTTCTAGAACTTCTGTATATTCTTTTCTTATCCTATTAACAGCCACATTCTACATCCCTCTGGATCCTCTTTGTCCTCCATTAGAAACTGCAGACGTTATTGGAAACCTACTTGTTTCACTGAAGATAATATTTGATCTCATTCTGTTTACTATGACAATTTTGTTATTGACCCCATAGGGGCTATTTGATCTAGGATTGCATGGTGTCAGATTTGGGCACTGCTAATATTGATCTCCCCTTAAAGAAAGGGATTTGGAAACCTATAGGGCCACTATAATCCTATAGGGGGAAATCTGCAATACCCCAGATCTGCACTGCTAAAGGGGAAGATACATGAACAACATGAAAAAACAAGGGAAGAAAATGATCCAAACAAATCTAGATTCTATATTAATAGAATCCAATGACAGTATGTTAGAAGAAATATCAGAAAAGGACTTCAGATTATACATGATTAAGATGATTCACGAAGTGAAGGATGAGATAAGAGAGCAAATGCACGCAATGAATGATAATACCAATAAGCTGAAAGAACACCTGCAGGAAGCAAAAGATCATTTCAGGGCTGGGGAGATAGCTCAGCTGGTAGAGTGCTTGCCTCGCAAGCACAAGGCCCTGAGTTCGATCCCCAGTACTGCAAAAAAAAAAAAAAAAAAAGAAAGAAAGAAAAAGAAAAAAAAAGATCATTTCAACAAAGAGATAGAAATTCTCAAAAAAAACCCAAACAGAAATCCTTAAAATGAAGAAAACAATAAACCAAATTAAAAAATCAATGTAAAGCATCACCAAAGGACTAGACCACTTGGAAGACAGAACCTCAGACAATGAAGACAAAATATTGAATCTTGAAAATAAAGTTGCCCAAACAGAGAAGGTGGTAAGAAATCATGAACAGAATCTCCAAGAACTATGGGACATCATGAAAAGACCAAATTTACGTATTACTGAAAGGCACAGAAATACAAACCAAAGGAATGAACAACCTATTCAATGAAATAATATCAGAAAATTTCCCAAGCCTGAAGAATGAAATGGAAAATCAAATACAAGAGGCTTACAGCACACCAAATGCACAAAATCACAACAGATACAAAACAAGGCACATTATAATGAAAATTCCTAACATTCAAAATAAAGATAGAATTTTGAAGGCTGCGAAAGAAAACCATCAGATTACATATAGGAGGAGACCATTACGGATAGCAGCCGAATTCTCAACCCAGACTCTAAAAGCAAGAAGAGCCTGGACCAACATATTTCAAACTCTGAAACAACATGGTTGCCAACCAAGAATCCTATACCCAGCAAAACTAACCTTTAGATTTGAAGACTGAATAAAATCCTTCCATGATAAAAAAAAGTTAAAAGAATTTACAAATAGAAAGCCTGTGCTATAGAATGTTCTCAACAAAATATACCATGAGGAGGAAATGAAAAACAACAATGTATGTCAGCAAAGGGAGGAACTACCTTAGAGAAAAACCACTCAAAGGAGAAAACAAGCCAACTTAAAAACCAAAAATAAGCCAAATGACTGGGATTGCAAATCATATATCAATAACAACCCTGAAGGTTAATGGCCTAAACTCATCAATCAAAAGACATAGACTGGCAGAATGGATTAAAAAGAAAGACCCAATAACATGCTGCCTGCAAGAGACTCATCTCATAGAAAAAGACATCCACAGACTAAATGTGAAAGGATGGGAAAAAACCTACCATGCACATGGACTCAGTTAAAAGCAGGGATTTCCTCCTTATGTCAGATAAAGTGGACTTCAAGCCAAAGTTAGTCAGAAGGGATAAAGAATGACATTTCATACTGCTTAAGGGAACCATAAATCAGGAAGACATAACGATAGTAAATATTTATGCCCCAAGCAATGGTGTATCCCTGTACATCAAACAAATCCTTCTCAATTTCAGGAATCACATAGACCACAACACAGTAATTCTGGGTTACTTTAATGCACAATTGTCACCACTAGATAGATCTTCCAAACAAAATCGAACCAAGAAACCATAGGACTCAATAACACAATCAATAACCT